>JAVJIF010027404.1:0-44285 GCA_038442645.1 Agave tequilana
GGTCCCGCCCGCGGAAGGATTCGAATCACCGCGCCGGGTGTCCGCGCGAACAGATCCAACCGTTCGCCAACCGCTGTCGGAAAACCGACCAAGCGGTTGATCGGTTGCGACGGTTCTGTCCCGAACCGTCGCAACTGCTGGAATTTGGCGGACGAGAATACCCCTCCAGAGCGCTATAAAAAGCGCTCCAGGGGTCCATTCTCAAACAACCAAAAAATCTGAAATCTTTCTCTCTCTCTCTAAAGTTCTGACTTCGGTTCTGAACTGGGCTTCAGCGAACGACTTCCAGAGCGACTTCCAACGAAGTGGGAATCCGCGACTTCCAGTGAAGCAAATCCGAAGTGACTTCCTAAAGGAGATTCTACAAAATTCTTCAACCTTCCTACATCCTCAAACAGTGGGTGTTCCTCCAAAGAGTAAGACAAATATTCATTTGAAATTTGTCGTTATACCGCTGTTTTGCTAATCCTGTGTAGGTACTGGTTGACTACGGTTCGACCGTACGGTAATTTTGGTAGTGCTATCCAAATACCGTGAAAAAGTGTTGTATCTTGGAAGACCAGCGTCCATTATCCCGTTAGCACCGGTGCGGGGACGTAATGTCTTAAGGAGATTCGTTGTAAGCGTACCTCACTTCAAATACTGTATAAGTGGATTAAGTCCTTTATACAGGGGATATACTTTACAGTATATCGAGATTGACTTAGATTCAGTCTAAGTGTTACTGTATAAGTGGATTAAGTCCTTTATACAGGGGATATACTTTACAGTATATCGAGACTGACTTTGATTCAGTCTAATTGGTGCTTAAACTAAGGAAGGAAATTGAAAGGTGGTTCTTAAATTAAGGAACGTTCTATTGAACGAAAACCTCCTACCTGATATTTGCCGACCTGGCCAATTAGATTGTTGATATCTCAGTGATCTTGATTTTTAGTTGTCAGATTGATTCTTATTAAGCAGAATATCCAACAACAAACACTTGAGCTATCCATTGATATATTCATTCTATAGGAGTGTTATTGTTGGAGATTGTTTTTAGGTGATTAAAGTGTTGTGATCACCAAGATGTAACGCCCCGATCCCACGGATACGGGAACGTCACTGCGACGTATATACGTAGGTCAGAAAATGCCCCCACGTATATACGCTAAGCATTTAGTACAACAAGGATCAGAGTACACGACAAAGCGTGATATTCATACATATGCCAACTTAAAAGTACAGGTACAAGTTATCACAAGATATGATAAAATATTGCACATTACATGTATCTTTTATCACAACCAAGTCCAAAAGTAAAAGATACAATATGAACACAAAATGCTCACGAGTAGGATGAAGATCCCGTGAGTCAAAAAGAGAAATCTGGCACAAAGGACTGGGACTAGTCTGCCTGCTCACTAAGAAAAGCTTGATCCTCTGTGGAAGGCTCCACTTCGATCCAAGCTTTGGAACCTGAATGTACAAATCTAAGGGAGTCAGGACCTCCCAACAACGAACAGGCTACAGCCAAATGGCTAAGAGACAAGAATATGAGAGTTGGAACAGTATAATGAATACCAATCAACAAGTAATGGAAGCATAAAGAGTAAAAGTCCGAATACAACAGATCCACAGTTATCGTCCTTTATTTATTATTACTTGTCTTACTGTGATATCTAGCTATGTGAACCAGCGTCCCAGCGCACATAGATCCATATCCTAGTAAAGCTAGGTTGTTATTGGAAACCAGCGGGGGTATCAACGAACTATGTTTACAGTGGGTCCCGTACATGCCCGGGACAACGGTCCAGGATTGTTCCGTTGCTTGGTGACGGAAACCAGCCGCTAGGCTAACAGGAGGGACTTATGTATGCCCTTTATCATGATGGTACCAGTAATGAGGGAGCAAGCACTCCCCTCGGTCCCCTGGAGGCCCTCAGGTCAGACCGAAATACAGTTGCACAACATACCTAATACCACTGTAAACATGAACACCTATTGATATCCACATGTTTTCCCCCGACCCAATGTAAGTTGGTCCATTTTATACAAAGTCAAGTATATCATACTTGGTGTTAAGAGATAGCATGATAAGTGGTGATATTCATTAGTTAACAAGTTATGAAATGAGAATATACAATAACAAGCCATGAAGTAACAAGAGGTAACATCCATCAAGTAATAGGTCATGAAGTACCATTCATGAAGCATAAACAAGAATAATATATCCCACATGCATCAAGGGTATGATCTAAATTCAGAAAAGAAATCAACTATAATAAACAGCCTAAATTAGTCGACTAAGTGAATGGTTAGTCGACTAATAGTGGTCTCTAGTCGACTAACAGTCTGGACTAGTCGACTAAAGCTGGGTTCCAGAGAGTTGGAATTCTGTTTCAGGAAAAGTTAGTCGACTAGGTGGAAAGAGTAGTCGACTAACGGTGAACTCAAATCGACTAACAGATACGTAAGTCGACTAAATCTGTGATACAGAGAGTCGAGTTTCTGATTCAGGAAAAGTTAGTCGACTATGGTGGAAAGGGTAGTCGACTAAAATGATCTATAGTCGACTAATTGTTAAGGTAAGTCGACTAACAGTGATTTCCAGAGAGTTGGGGTTTATTTTCAGGAAAAGTTAGTCGACTAATAATCAAGATAAGTCGACTAAAACTGTGTTTCAGAACAGGGGTCGTTTCAAATAAGGATTTCAAGTCGACTAACTCCTAGGTCAAGTCGACTAATCGTGGTCTGAAAACAGGGTACAGAACAGAATTTGATGGTTGAATTTGAAGGCCAAAAGCATGATTTTGAAGGCACAAGTGTACATGAATTGTAAACACAAGTATACTAAAAGTTTACAAGTCTTGGTGAGTAAAATACTCACTCGAATGGTTAATTGGAGCTATACGCGTTCGAAAGGAGCGTTGCCGACAAACTTGATCCTCGGCGATAATAGACACGATCCCAATCCAAAAGTTGTAGTTGCTTGAGATGGAGATGATGACTTTGTGGTGTTTGGAGTTGGGGTTGAGGTTGAGATGAAGGAGGGATTTTGGTGAAGGCCAAATCTTTGTTGAAGTGAAGAAAAGAAATGAAAATGTAAAGGAAAAGTTTATATAAGATTTTTGATTTTGTGAAGGAGGTGCAATTTATGTAGAAGAGAGGGGGTTTTTGCAAATAGGAGAGGATGAGGTGTCCCTCTTTTGGCCACTTGGCCGGCCATGGAAGAGAGAGAGAAAGAGGGGCATTAATGGTGGAAGTGTGTGAGTTTGTTGGAATTTTGGAAAAGGTTGAAATTTTGGAAAATTGGAAAATCTTGTGGCTTGTGGAGGAAGGAAGAGAAATAAAGAAAAGGAAAAAGAAAAGAATTTAAAAAAGGAGAAGATATTTTCTTTGGCTTGGAAAATGAAAATATTGAAAAGACAATTTCCCGGGTTTAAGTCGAAGATGCGGAAAACGTTTCGGAAAATACCGAAATCGTCCCGAAATCAAGTATCTTGGAACGACTCGTAAAATTTACCAAAATCAATAATAATATTTTAAGACTCATGGTGAAATTCGTTTGGAGAAATATTTATAGTTTTAAAACTAAAAATCCCGGAATCAGTTAGCTACCGACTCCGGTGGAATTTTCATAAAATCATAAAATTCCCAGAAAAAGTATTTAGGTAAGAAATACGATTCTAAGAGATAATGCCTAAAGGCTTTCTAGAATTTCCTAACTGTTTGTAAGATAAAAATCCGGGAATCGATCAGCGACACTGGTCGACACCGGTTTTGAAGATTTTCAATTAATTCAGGAAAATTCCAGAAAATTATATAAAATCTAAAATATTGGAAAATAATATTTGAAACTGAAATCGGTCAAATACAGGAAGTAAATCGAAAAAAATACGATCGAAAAATTGAATACGCAACTAAGTACGTATTCCGGGAACGGGGTATTACAATCCATCCACCTACAAAAAATTTCGTCCTCGAAATTTCAGGAAATGAAGATAACGGTAGAGAAGGATAAGAAGAAAGAATTTTACCAATCAAGTTGTGAAGAGTTGCGGATAACGCTCACGGATAACATCCTCTCGTTCCCACGTGGCCTCTCCTGGCGCATGCCTGTTCCAAGACACCAACACTAATGGTATTGCCTTATTCTTCAATGTCTTGACACTTCTGTCCAAAATGGCCATCGGTTGCTCTTGGTATGACAAATCTGGTTGTAGTTCCAGTTCGGAGTGATCCAGGATATGACTATCATCCTTGACATACTTCCTCAACTGTGATACGTGGAATACATTGTGAACTCCGTCCAACGATGGCGGTAATGCCAATCGATAAGACACATCTCCCACACGGTCCAAAATCTCGAATGGGCCGATATATCTCGGACTAAGCTTTCCACGAGTACCGAACCGGATTACTCCTTTTGTAGGTGATATCTTCAATAACACATGATCTCCTGTCTGGAATTCCAATGGCCTTCTCAGAGTGTCAGCCCAACTTTTCTGCCGACTCTGAGCTGCCCTGAGGTGATCTCTGATGATTCTGACTTTATCTGTTGTCTGAATCAGGATCTCTGGCCCAAAAGTCTCCTCTCACCGACTTCGTCCCAACATATCGGTGACCTACACTTCCTCCATACAATGCTTCAAATGGTGCCATCTTGATACTTGCCTGATAGCTGTTATTATAAGAAAATTCAGCCAAGTGAAGATGATCTTCCCATGATCCCTTGAATTCAATCATGCAAGCCCGCAACATGTCTTCAAGAATCTGGATAGTCCTTTCAGATTGTCCGTCTGTCTGAGGGTGATAGGAAGTACTGAATTTCAGACGAGTTCCTAGACTGTCTTGGAGACTTTCCCAGAAATGTGATCTGAATCTTGTGTCTCTGTCTGATACAATACTAACTGGAACTCCATGTAGACGAACTATCTCCTTCATGTACTTGTCCGCCAAAACCTCTGTTGTCTGACCTACCTGAACGGTATGAAGTGAGCTGATTTGGTGAGGCGATCAATGATTACCCATACAGCATTATTACCCTTAGGACTACGAGGTAATGCCGTAACAAAATCCATGGTGATGTGCTCCCACTTCCATTCGGGTATTGGTAAGGGTTGTAGAAGTCCAGCTGTCCTCTGATGTTCTATCTTTATCTGCTGACAAACTAAGCACTTGGCTACATACTGGGCTATCTCCCTCTTCATAGCATTCCACCAAAACTGCTTCTTTATGTCTTGATACATTTTGTTTCCCCCTGGGTGTATGGAATAGGCTGAACTGTGTGCTTCTGCTAGAATCTTCTGTCGAACTTCTCCTTGGGGAACACAAAGTCTGCTACCATAATACAAGGCATCATCCGGATGAATACTGATATCAGTCCTCAATCCAGCCTCTACTTGAGCTCGGAATTGCTGTAATCTGGGGTCTTCCTTTTGAGCTTCCCTGATCTCATCTATCAATGCTGACTGAATCTGCAAGGTCATGAACTGTCCTGCCTTATCAGTTCCTTGAACTATCATCAAGTCCAATCTTATGATGTCTTGGATCAACTCGTTCTGTTGAGTAAGTTGGACTAGTACTCTATTCTCTGGCTTCCTGCTCAGTGCATCTGGAACTGTATTGACCTTGCCCGGATGATATTGCAAGTCTATATCATAGTCCGCCATTAGCTCCAGCCACCGCCTCTGCCTCATGTTCAATTCCTTCTGTGTGAAAATATATTTGAGGCTCTTGTGATCCGTGTATATTAACACCTTGTCTCCCAGAAGATAATGCCTCCAGATCTTTAAGGCAAATATTACAGCTGCTAGCTCCAAGTCATGAGTTGGGTAATTTCGCTCATGAGGCTTCAGTTGCCTGGATGCATAGGCTATAACATGATCATGTTGCATTAGTACACACCCCAGGCCTTTTCCGGACGCATCACTGAATATGACCATCCCTCCTCTACCTGAGGGAGTCCTCAAGATTGGAGCTGTAATGAGTCTTTGCTTCAATTGCTCAAATGCTGCAGTACATTCCTCTGTCCATATGTACCTTTCTCCTTTCCGGTGAGCTTGGTCAACGGGGCTGCAATCTTAGAGAAATCTTAGACAAAGCGTCTGTAATATCCGGCTAGTCCAATAAAACTCTTAATCTCAGTCACCGTCTTTGGAATTGGCCAATCCTTCACTGCCTGGACTTTGCTGGGATCAACTGAAATTCCTTCTGCTGAAACCATGTGTCCAAGGAAGGCTATACTGTCCAACCAAAAGTCACACTTGCTCCTCTTAGCATGAAGCTGCTCCTGCTGGAGAGTCTGCAATACCATCCTCAAGTGTTCTGCATGCTCCCTGTTGTTCTTTGAATAGATCAAGATGTCATCTATAAAACAACTGCAAACTGATCCAAATAGGGCGAGAACACTCTGTTCATCAAATCCATGAAAACTGCAGGGGCATTGGTGACTCCGAAAGGCATAACTAGAACTCATAGTGGCCATAACGGGTCCTGAATGCCGTCTTCGGAATATCCTCTTTCTTCACCCTAAGCTGATGGTAACCCGATTGTAAATCTAATTTAGAGAATACTCGGGCTCCATGAAGCTGATCAAACAGATCATCAATCCTAGGTAAGGGATACTTGTTCTTGATGGTAACTTTGTTCAATTCTCTATAATCAATACAAAGCCTCTTACCACCATCCTTTTGTTTGCCAAAAGTACTGGAGCTCCCCATGGTGAAGTACTTGGTCGAATTATCCCTTGTCAGAGTATTCTTGCAGCTGCTTCTTTAGAATCTCTAACTCCGTCGGTGCCATCCTGTACGGAGCCTTGGATATAGGAGCTGCTCCAGGCACAGTACCAATAGAGAACTCAATCATCCTTTCAGGTGGAAGTCCTGAGATTTCAGCAAACACTCCTGGGAATTCATCCCACACCGGTAATCTCTGCTGAATCTCCGAAGTAGTCATCCGAGTCTTTCTCTTGGTAGACTTCACTTCCCCACTAAATTGGAATTCAGGCTGAAGAGGGATTCTGAAATTAATCTTCTTCTCCCTACAGTCAATAATTGCATAATATTGGCTGAGCCAGGTCATGCCTAAGATTACGTCGTACCCTTTGTGTCTAGTACGAGCATATCTATGGCCAAGGTCTTGTTACAAAGTTCTACTGGACAATCAGTGCAAACTCTAGTAGATATGACTACTCCATTCCCTGTACTAATCTCCCATTTGTGGTCTAAAGATTTAACAGGTATAGAATGCAATGCCACAAAATGATCTGAGATATAACAATGGGAAGCTCCTGAATCGAAGAGGGCTAAAACAGGTTTTGAGTGTACCCTGATTTTACCTGTTATCACTTCCTCAGAAGTCTCAGCCTCTTCTTCCGTCAAGTTGTAAGCTTGACCCCTTCCACGCCTTGCAGCAGTCCTAGCTCCTCTTTGGACTGGGCGAATAGCTTGTTGTGGAGGAGGGGGAGGAGCTCTCCTGATCATCGGTCCTTGGTTCCTCTGTCCAAGTGGCCCTGGAAGTGATCTCTGTCCATTTGGTCCCTGTAGTGCTGGCAAAGCTTGGCCGGCTATCCCCATTCTTCTGTGTGGACAGGCTTCTATGGAATGGTCTCGGGAACCACATACCAAGCATAATCCATTTGCCCTACGGCAATTCTGTCGAATGTGACCTGGTTTCTGACAATAGCTACAGAAGGATAATGGTTGGGCCGTCTGGTAAGAGCTGGTCGGAATGGTTGCCTCATTGTCTGAACCTTTGCTGCTCTGTATGGGCCTCCTCTTCCTATTGGTGGAAATGGCCTCTTCATGGCCTGGTTCCTCATCTGGTTCACTTGCTTCTTCTCTAGCCCACGCTCCACTTCTCGAGCTATGGTGAGAACTTCTGAATAAGTCTTCAGCTGCTGGGCATTAAGAAGACCTGGATGTCCATCTGCAAGCCCTGCTGAAATCTACTTGCCCGCTTCTCCTCATCAGTTACCATGTATGGAGCAAAGCGGCTAAGTCTGAGAAATTCCGCGGCATACTCGTCCACGAACCTATTCCATTGCTGAAGTCGGATAAACTGCTCTTCCATGTCCTTCTGAGCAGTGGCAGGGAAGAATCTGCTATAGAAACTCTTGGAGAATGTGTCCCAGGTGACAGGCTTCTCCAATCTTGCCTCCTCAGCTAGCCACCATGTTCTGGCTATATCCTTCAATTGAATCTTAGCAACCTCCACCTGATTCTCCTTTGGAAGTCGAGCTGCATTCAACAAGTCTGAGGTATCTGTCAGCCATTGCTCAGCATCCAGGGGTTTCTCTTCACCCGTGAATATGGCTGGTTGCAGCCGTCTGAAGTCTGAAATATTTCCCGGCCTCTGTTCCTTTGGAGCTGCTAACTCTTGCCGAAGGAGTTCCGTCTGTTGTTGCTGATTCTCCATCATTGTCTGAATGACCCTCAGAATATCGACATTCTCTCCCGTGGGTCCATTTGATGCTTGCCCAAAGTTGTTACGACCCGACCTTCTCTCCATACTTAGTTGGTAAAAGGTAACTGGAATTTGGAAAAATGGAAGGATTTTTAGGATATAAGGGAAGGAATCAAGAAGGAATCAAGAAGGACTAGATAACTTTGTACATTGTAGTTGACAATAGCAAATTTCATTAATTTGCTGCTTGATTGTACTATAGGTGTGAGAGCCTAGGCTCTGATACCAACCTGTAACGCCCCGATCCCACGGATACGGTAACGTCACTGCGACGTATATACGTAGGTCAGAAAATGCCCCCACGTATATACGCTAAGCATTTAGTACAACAAGGATCAGAGTACACGACAAAGCGTGATATTCATACATATGCCAACTTAAAAGTACAGGTACAAGTTATCACAAGATATGATAAAATATTGCACATTACATGTATCTTTTATCACAACCAAGTCCAAAAGTAAAAGATACAATATGAACACAAAATGCTCACGAGTAGGATGAAGATCCCGTGAGTCAAAAAGAGAAATCTGGCACAAAGGACTGGACTAGTCTGCCTGCTCACTAAGAAAAGCTTGATCCTCTGTGGAAGGCTCCACTTCGATCCAAGCTTTGGAACCTGAATGTACAAATCCAAGGGAGTCAGGACCTCCCAACAACGAACAGGCTACAGCCAAATGGCTAAGAGACAAGAATATGAGAGTTGGAACAGTATAATGAATACCAATCAACAAGTAATGGAAGCATAAAGAGTAAAAGTCCGAATACAACAGATCCACAGTTATCGTCCTTTATTATTATTACTTGTCTTACTGTGATATCTAGCTATGTGAACCAGCGTCCCAGCGCACATAGATCCATATCCTAGTAAAGCAAGGTTGTTATTGGAAACCAGCGGGGGTATCAACGAACTATGTTTACAGTGGATCCCGTACATGCCCGGGACAACGGTCCAGGATTGTTCCGTTGCTTGGTGACGGAAACCAGCCGCTAGGCTAACAGGAGGGACTTATGTATGCCCTTTATTATGATGGTACCAGTAATGAGGGAGCAAGCACTCCCCTCGGTCCCCTGGAGGCCCTCAGGTCAGACCGGAAATACAGTTGCACAACATACCTAATACCACTGTAAACATGAACACCTATTGATATCCACATGTTTTCCCCCGACCCAATGTAAGTTGGTCCATTTTATACAAAAGTCAAGTATATCATACTTGGTGTTAAGAGATAGCATGATAAGTGGTGATATTCATTAGTTAACAAGTTATGAAATGAGAATATACAATAACAAGCCATGAAGTAACAAGAGGTAACATCCATCAAGTAATAGGTCATGAAGTACCATTCATGAAGCATAAACAAGAATAATATATCCCACATGCATCAAGGGTATGATCCAAATTCAGAAAAGAAATCAACTATAATAAACAGCCTAAATTAGTCGACTAAGTGGAATGGTTAGTCGACTAATAGTGGTCTCTAGTCGACTAACAGTCTGGACTAGTCGACTAAAGCTGGGTTCCAGAGAGTTGGAATTCTGTTTCAGGAAAAGTTAGTCGACTAGGTGGAAAGAGTAGTCGACTAACGGTGAACTCAAATCGACTAACAGATACGTAAGTCGACTAAATCTGTGATACAGAGAGTCGAGTTTCTGATTCAGGAAAAGTTAGTCGACTATGGTGGAAAGGGTAGTCGACTAACAATGATCTATAGTCGACTAATTGTTAAGGTAAGTCGACTAACAGTGATTTCCAGAGAGTTGGGGTTTATTTTCAGGAAAAGTCAGTCGACTAATAATCAAGATAAGTCGACTAAAACTGTGTTTCAGAACAGGGGTCGTTTCAAATAAGGATTTCAAGTCGACTAACTCCTAGGTCAAGTCGACTAATCGTGGTCTGAAAACAGGGTACAGAACAGAATTTGATGGTTGAATTTGAAGGCCAAAAGCATGATTTTGAAGGCACAAGTGTACATGAATTGTAAACACAAGTATACTAAAAAGTTTACAAGTCTTGGTGAGTAAAAATACTCACTCGAATGGTTAATTGGAGCTATACGCGTTCGAAAGGAGCGTTGCCGACAAACTTGATCCTCGGCGATAATAGACACGATCCCAATCCAAAAGTTGTAGTTGCTTGAGATGGAGATGATGACTTTGTGGTGTTTGGAGTTGGGGTTGAGGTTGAGATGAAGGAGGGATTTTGGTGAAGGCCAAATCTTTGTTGAAGTGAAGAAAAGAAATGAAAATGTAAAGGAAAAGTTTATATAAGATTTTGATTTTGTGAAGGAGGTGCAATTTATGTAGAAGAGAGGGGGTTTTTGCAAATAGGAGAGGATGAGGTGTCCCTCTTTTGGCCACTTGGCCGGCCATGGAAGAGAGAGAGAGAAAGAGGGGCATTAATGGTGGAAGTGTGTGGAGTTTGTTGGAATTTTGGAAAAGGTTGGAATTTTGGAAAATTGGAAAATCTTGTGGCTTGTGGAGGAAGGAAGAGAAATAAAGAAAAGGAAAAAGAAAAGAATTTAAAAAAGGAGAAGATATTTTCTTTGGCTTGGAAAATGAAAATATTGAAAAGACAATTTCCCGGGTTTAAGTCGAAGATGCGAAAAACGTTTCGGAAAATACCGAAATCGTCCCGAAATCAAGTATCTTGGAACGACTCGTAAAATTTACCAAAAATCAATAATAATATTTTAAGACTCATGGTGAAATTCGTTTGGAGAAATAATTTATAGTTTTAAAACTAAAAATCCCGGAATTAGTTAGCTACCGACTCCGGTGGAATTTTCATAAAATCATAAAATTCCCAGAAAAAGTATTTAGGTAAGAAATACGATTCTAAGAGATAATGCCTAAAGGACTTTCTAGAATTTCCTAACTGTTTGTAAGATAAAAAATCCGGGAATCGATCAGCGACACTGGTCGACACCGTTTTGAAGATTTTCAATTAATTCAGGAAAATTCCAGAAAATCATATAAAATCTAAAATATTGGAAAATAATATTTGAAACTGAAATCGGTCAAATACAGGAAGTAAATCGAAAAAAATACGATCGAAAAATTGAATACGCAACTAAGTACGTATTTCAGGAACGGGGTATTACAAAAGACTTCATCTTGTGCTTTGAGGAGGCGGACGTGTGTGTTCGCATTGTTTCGGGTTCTAGTGTGAACTCGGTGTTTGAGGTGCGGCCTCGGCGAGCTTGTGGGCTTGCGGTGTGTGTTCGGGAACAAGAGAGGGACTAAAGAGTCCAAGAGTTCTAATGGGAACTCCTTGTAGGTGTTGCGCACCGAGTGATCCGGTGGGATCCGTTTATAGTGGAAATCCTTCATAGTGTTGAAGGCGGGGACGTAGAGCAAGTGTGTCTCGAACCTCGAAACAAATCTCCCGTGTTTGCGATTGCTCTCTATCTCTTGTCTTTGTATCTTGCATGTTATTATTGTCTTTTTATTTGTAATAGCTTGGGAAGTTTTTTAATGTCATATAAAAAAAATAGTACAAATAGCATTACCCATAGCTCCCTCCTACCAACTGCATTGCATTCCCCCCAAGAATCCTGGGCTCTTGACCCTCCTCACGGATAATTCCACAACTGTGTTGCCGATTAATAGGGAGAAAATCAATTAGACTCAAGCTTTTCCTCCACAGCACAATGATGCCACCAGACAAGCCCAACGACGAGATGAAACAAGAGGAGGTTCAGTGTCGGACAAACTTTCCTTGTCTCAAGCAAAGCCATAATATCAATCTTTTTGTTTGTAATAGCTTTGGAAGTTTTTTAACAGTAATGATTTTTTTTTTTTTTTTTTTGGGAGAGTAAACGGTAGACCCAAACAAGGTTCCTGCATTTCATTAATAAAGTGTTAATGAAAACAACTCTGAAGATACATCTGAAAGCAATTAAAGATCCTCTCGAGTTGTAGAGCTTCGCAACTCACGCAAGTACAAGTGAATAATAGGTACAAAAGTACGTCTAAACAGAAACAGAAAAGCAAAAAAAAACAAATCAAACCTTCTTTGGTGCAAAATACAGACAAATCCTATATCAAAAAATCAAGCTCAAAAATCAAGACACTCTGAAAAATCACAAATCACACGTCATCATCTGAGTCTTGCACCACTGGCCTCCCATCCATTAGAGAAGAGAGAAAAAGAGAGAGTTATAGAACAACTTTATTATTATTATTATTATTGTCACACTATTTCTCCTCCAATCTGAAGGCAGCACGGCAATCAGTGGTCCGCGTATCGCTACTCATTTTTTAATGAACTTATTACACATGATCTCATTGTCCTGAACGATGAAAGTTCTCATTTTAAGTACAACGCAAACGTGTACCTAAGTTTTGTCCCATTTCATTCTTTAATGCTCAACTATTAGAATGCAGCCAAATATTTACGTAACTAGTTTCGCATTAGCATCAAAAATTTTTACAGGGCTGAGTCATGGAACATTGGAACGTACCAAGTTCAAGATTCGGTTATTATCTTTCTCTTAAAAAAAACAGAGGCAAAATATATAAAAATGGGTGATATCATCGCCTCCGAAAGCAAACCAGACATTTTCCACACCACAATATTTTTGTTCTGTTTATTATCAATCTCAATCTCATTCTATTTACCAAAATATCAATATCAATCTCAATTATTATTTGCCAAAAAAGACACAAAAAAACAAGTAGGCTCCGAAAGCAAACCAGACAATATTAATCTCAATCTCAATTATTATTACCAAAAAAAAAAAGGGAAAAAACAAATAGGTGATATCATCGCCTACGATAGCAAACCAGCCATTTTTCTTTTACATTTTTTTTGTTCTGTTCAATATCAATATCGATATCAGTTGTTACATAATCCGAGCTTTTCCTCCCTTCACTCAAACTTATCCTCTGCTTGTTAGTGTGTGTGTGTGTTGTGTCTCTCCTCTTGTGATTCTGATCTTCTTCACTCTCCCAACTCCCACACTATGGACTTCTTCTTCCTCCTCTTCTGCTCACTAGCTCTCTCTGTCCTCATCATCAAACTCTTCTCAAATTATTCAGCCAACAAGAATAAGAAAACTCTACCACCAAGCCCTCCCTCTCTACCCATCCTTGGCCACCTCCACCTCTTCGAGAAGCCTCTCCACCGCGCCCTCGCCCGCCTCTCTGCCTGTCACGGCCCGTCATGCTTCTCCGCTTCGGCAACCGTCCTGTCCTCGTCGTCTCCTCTCTCTCCTTGGCCGAAGAGTGCTTCACTGACAATGACATTGCTTTTGCCAGCCGCCCCCAGCTCCCCTCCGCCCGCTCCTTCAGCTACAACTACACCACCCTCTCCACCGCCCCCTACGGCCCCCACTGGCGCAACGTCCGCCGCATCACCACCGTAGAGCTCCTCTCCTCCGCCGGCTACTGTCCTTGTCCGACGTCCGGCACTCCGAGGTCAGGTCACTGGTGTCCACCCTGTTCAAAGAGTTCGATGGTGGTCTTTTTGAGTGGAAGAAGGTGGAGCTGAGGTCGAGGGTGTTCGGGCTGGCGTTTAATGTCATAATGAGGATGATTGCGGGGAAGAGATGTGAGGGTCGGAGGAGGCAAGGGGGTTTCGAGAGGTGGTGGAGGAGGTGGCGGCGATGGTCGGGGCGTCGAACGTGTCAGATTTCTTGCCGGCGGTGATGAGGGTGGTCGATCGATTCGGCGGGGTGAGGAGGAGGATGAGGAGCGTGGATGCGAGGAAGGAGGCACTGCTGCAGGGGTTGATTGACGAGCTGAGGCAGAAAAAGAAACATGAGAAAAGCAATGATGATGAAGAGAAAACAGTGGACAAGAACAAGAGAAGAGCATGCTCCAAGTCTTGTTAGATTTACAACAAGAGGCTCCCCAGTACTACAGTGACGAGATCATCAAAGCGATGATAGCGGTAACTTTGTTTGAAGTTGTTGATATTGAATCTGGTCCAAAATTGTTTCTGAAATTCCACTGATTTGTGTTTTCCATCCTTGAAGACTCTGTTCTTCGCAGGGACCGGCACTTCGATGGAAACACTGGAATGGGCAATGGCCCTCCTCCTCAACCATCCAGAGGCGCTGCAGAAGGCGTGGGCCGAGATCGACTCCTACGTCAGTGATCGCCGCTTATTACAAGAAGACGATCTCCCCAGGCTCCCATACCTTCAAGCAATCATCAGCGAGACGCTCCGGGTGTGCCCCGCAACCCCGCTCCTAGTCCCCGAGAATCACACCAAGACTGCAACGTCGGGGGTTACCGGATTCCGCGCGGCACGATGCTGCTGGTGAATGCCTGGGCCATTCACAGGGACCCGGCCGTGTGGGCCGACCCTGTTGAGTTCAGGCCGGAGAGGTTCGTGGATGGTGGTGGCAAGAAGATCATTCCGTTCGGCATGGGGAGGCGGCGGTGCCCCGGGGACGGGCTCGCGATGAGGGTTGTTGGGTTGGGCTGGGGACGATGATTCAGTGCTTCGAGTGGGTGAGAACTGGGGAGGAACTGGTCGACATGGAGGAAACCGGGGGGCTCACTGTTCGCAAGGCAAACCCTTTGCAAGTCATGTGCAGGCCGCGCGAGGCCATGGTGGATGTTCTTTCACAAGCTTGAACTCTTTGAATCTTTTAATCTCTAGACGAGGACGCATGGTTATTTTTGTTGTGTGTGTAGTTTGTAAGTAATCCAAAACAATGAGCAATAAATAAAATTTTGGATATATTGCGAAAGACCCTTTCATCTTTTGTTTCTAAGTTTTCTGCTAAACTTTTATAACAATCAGGATGATCTTCTAATGATGATGTGACATATAATCATGTTATCCTAAACAAGAACTTAGGGAGTTACCATTTGTGGTGCTACTCTTGTCCGAACACAGTTACTTATGCAGTTTGTCCTTGGGGCTGTTTGGATTGAAGGAAGTGGGCGGAAGTGAGGAAGTAGGAAGTGTCATTTCTCATTTTCGCTGTCCATCCAAACACCGAAAAAAGACAATGGAAAACTTATTTTTCTTTTCTTTTTTTCTTTTTACACAACCATTTCCTCACTTCCAATATGCTATAGTTAATTATGTTGTCATGTAAATCTCATTTGTAATAAGTTGTACTTCAAAACAGTTAATTTTATGGTCATGTGAATCTTATTTGTATTCGAATAACAGTCCAAATTTTTTTCATAATTAGTTTTTATTTTAATATTATTTTACGGTCAACTTTGTGGTCAATCTTTCCACTTTTACTTTCACTTTCACATTACCAACCAAATACTGAAAAATGCATTAAACTTTTCTAATTACACTTCCCAACTACTATCCAAACACCGAAAAAGAAACATAAAGTCTCATTTTTCAAATGAAAAAAAATCCTGCTTCTCATTTCTACACTTCCACCCACTTCCAGGCATCCAAATAGTTGATTCATTCATTCTCTGAAAATAGTAGTTATAATAAATTTTAGGTCTCATGTGAGTTACTAATGTACTAGATATCTTTCCCTGAAAACTAGGAAGGAGCCCCCCTAATGCGGGGGCTTCCAGTATTTAAAATAAATTTAAATTTAACGAAATTCTTGGTATTATTTTTCAATTTATGTATATTTTATAAATAAAATTTAAAAAATGGACAGAATAAGACCTTCCTTACTTGCTGATGACATCTGGAGTTGATAAGGACCTCCGGCTGATTTCGCTTCAATCATTTAAAATCAATTTTAGAACAATCTGACACGTGGGCATTTAGTTTGCCAATACTCAGAGAGATTTATGTCACTGTGCTGCAAATATGGAAGATTTTTACGCAAGGAAGAAAAAATCAATGTTTTTGAGCATTTAGTACAAATCAAAAGCAAAAAAGAACCCCAAAAAAAAAAAAAAAAAAGAGCAAAAAAGAGAGCGCGCACACACTAACAACAATACTAATAATTAATAACTATAACTTAATATTAAATAATAATCTCCCAATACAAATATTTAATAATAATGATTCTTATTAAAAATGGTTATTAATTTATATTAATTAATTTATATAAATAGCAATTATAAATAATTGTTAATGCTAATAAAAACAAATTATAAAAATAACTATAATAATAATTGAAATAGTAATAAAGAAAAGAAGAAAAATATGCAAGCCCAAAATACAGCCCAGCCCACGAAAAAAGAAAAGAAGGTGGGCGCGGGAAGCTCAGGCCCTCTTTCCTTTTTTCATTTGCAATTCTTTAGACAAAAGCCCAAATTTCTAGGCCCTCTCAGTTCCAAATAGTCTCCAACAGCGAAAGGATGGAAAAAAATCACCAAATTGGACCACTTTGCCCTCCCTTACTAACATCTAGATGGCCAAAAAAACAGAACAAACAAAACGAAAGAAAAAGAAAACACCAGGGGCAAAATTGTCCATTAAAAGATCATATAGCTTTCTATACAACAAGATATATAGTCAGGGTCTTCCTCTGGCTGGTCATCAATAAAGCGATTCTAACCTGGGATAATCTGAGAAGAAGGAACTGGCAAGAGCCAAGTATATGTCCTCTGTATTGCAAACGAAGAAACCATAGACCATTTATTTCTCGTATGCACTTTTGCCAGCCAAGTTTGGGTTGGGCTGACGGATGGCATGTCTCTGTGTATCCCCCAGTTGCCCCTTTCCTCCAATCCCTTTTGATAGTCTTGTAGATTAGAATCCTCTTCTAAAAGCGAGAGAGTTATTTGGGATTTAGCCGCTGCGGCAATTTTCTGGGAGATTTGATGGGAGAGAAACAATAGAATATTTAATAATAATGTAACACCTCGTTCCAAGAATACGTACTTGATACGAATTCTTATTTCTCTATCATATTCTTACAATTTTTTCCAGTATTTATTTCTGTTTTATAATTATTTATATCACTCCTTGGCATCAGATTCGGATTTTCAGACTTAAAGTCAATTCTAGACTGAACCGGGGACCCGATCCCAGTGAACTGATCGATTTGACCTTTCTAATAGTCAGATTTGACCGATTTTAGTTTCAAATATCGTTTTCTAACATTTTAGATTTTTCATGATTTTCTGAAATTTTTCTGAATGAATTGTAAAATCTTCAGAATCGGTATCGACCAGTTCCGCCAATCGATTCTCGGTTTACAAATGGCGCTGAATTTCTAAAAATTACTTTCACATTATTTCTTATAATTACATTTTCTATCTATTCGCATTTTTGACGGTTTTTCTGAATTTATCAAAATTCGGATGGATTCTAGGAATTTTTTTGAATATGGGATTGAATTATTTGAATCTAATTTCAAATGGTTTTTAATATTATATTTTCTATTTTTGAGAATTTTAGAGATTTTTCTGAAAACTCTCAAATTTTACCCTATATATATATATATATATATATATATATATATATATATATATATATATATATATATATATATTATTTTTGTTTCTCCGTCTCTTTATCTTTCTTCCCCTTTTTCCCTTCTCCCTGGGCATGTCACGTGGCCCATCTACATCCACCCATTAAATATCTCATTTCTCTCTCTTCCCTTATTCTCTCTCTCTCTCTCTCTCTCCTCTCCTCTTATACTCCCTCTCTCTCACTCTCTGCCGACTACCACTAGGCCCGGTTCGCACAGCGCTGCCACCCGGCTGACCTCCGTGGTCTCCCGAGCCGGTCAGCTCCCCTTACGGCCGATCCCCTTTTTCCTCTCTCTTTCTTCTCCCCCATTCTCTCCTCCCTCTTTTTCTCTCTCTCCTTCCCCTTGCTCTCACTGATCTGGTCCTCCACGGCCAGATCCACCACTGACCATTCCCCCAACGCCGGCTACGGATCTCCCCCTCCTCCCTTGCTCTCTCTCCCCCCTTCTTCTCCTCCTTCTTTCTTCTTTATCTTCTCTCCCCCCCCCAGTTTCCCCTTTCTCGGACCTATGGCCACGGCGACCCCACAGTGCCACCGCCCTAGCCGGCCGTCGCCGGCCAACCTCCTCCCACCTCTCTTGATCCCTCTCTCTTTCTGTAACCCCCTGATCCCCAGTGTATGTATTACCGTATCGGTACGCGGTACGACGTACAAAAATTGATTTGACCTTTGTGGTAGTCCGATTGAGTTGATTTCAGTTTCAAAAATCATTTTCTATTATTTGAGATTTTTCAGGATTTTTTGGAATTTTTCTGGATTAATTTGGAAAATCTCCGTAGTCGGTGTCGACCGATACCAATAACCGGCCTTCCGATTTTTATTTCACAAACGGAGTCGTATTTTGAGAATCCGCTTTCACCAAATATCTTAGAATCGTGTTATCTACGTTCGAGTATTTTTGGGAAATTTTCTAAATTTATCGAAAATCCGCCCAAAACCGGTGTCGCCCGTATCGGTGAGACACTTCGGGATTTTTAATTTGCAAACCAGAGCGAGTTTCTGCAAACCGTCTTCATATTCCGTCTCAAAATAATTTTCTCTATTTTCTGTAATTTTTGGACACTGTTCAGAGCTGGTCAATTTTTGACCCTATTAAAATAATATTAAATTATTTTATTTTCAATTCTTTTCAAATCCCTCTTCTCCAAGCTTCCTTCTCCCACGCGACTCTTCCACCGCCCTTTTCAATCAAACCCAACCGACTCTTCTCTCTCTCACTCCCTATAAAATCTCTCTCAGACTCTCTCTCACACAAAAACATCCCTCTCTCTCTCTCTCTTTCAAACACTCTCTCTCCAATTTCTCTCTCTATTCTCTCTCTCTCTCTAAAACACCCTCCTTCTTTTCTCCCTTCTCACTGCAGGCCAACAGGGGCCCGACCCGTGCCTGCGGCCGCTCCCGGCCGGCGCGCCATCACCTCACCCCTGGCCGGCGCCGGCGCCGCCGCGCCCCGGCCCGGCCGACGCCCCCTCCTTCTCCTCCACTTCTTCTTCTTCCTGTAAACATCTCCCCCACTCTCTCACCCTCTCTCACTCCATCTCACCCTCTCTCTGCTCTCCTCTCTCTTCGGACCGACGGTCTCACCGCCGGCGGCCGACCGCCGCCGGCGGGGCCTTCCTGCCGCCGGCCAGCTCCTGCTGGCCGGACTGGGCGCGGCCACGGCAGCAGCGCAGGCTGCTGCTGCCGCCTCCCATTGGGTGTGAACCCAATAACCCAATTGGGTTTCTTTGCAACCCAATAAGCCCTATACATTAACCCATGAACCCACTTTCATTTGGGCTTGGGTTTGGATCTAAACCCGACCCGTTATGGGCCCAAACCCGCATTCAAACCCAATAAAGGTATATTTACATAAAAACCCCTGTGACATTTTATTAATTGCATTTGCAATATTTGGTTTACATAATTAACCCATTTTTGTTACTTTTAGTGTTCGGGCGATATCTGGAGCATCCGGACTCCGATTCAGGCGATTCTGGATCCGTTGCGATCGTGGGAACGAGAGCTACAGTCCTGTAGCTAGTTTGTGAGTGTTTTTATTTTCTAAATTATATTTTATCATGTTTAGTGTTATGACTTGATTGCTTTCTGTGTCAGATCTTGATATTGGATAAAATACGATAACAATTCATTATTAATTGGTAATGATTGGACAGACAGTGTAATAAGACTAACCTAGAAGATTACTAGGTAATTCCTAATTTCATATGAGGTACTAATAGTAACAATAAATACTGATACAGACAACTAGGACATAGTCATCATACATGCACTGCCACCGACACTTGGGCCACTAGGTCACCATCTTCTTGACCACTATTATTTCATATAGCTTATCACGTTTAGATAACTATCGTTACATATATATTGAGCCACGATAGGCTATGACACTATACGGTCACTAGACATACAGCTAGATACCGTTATTTTATGCACTGATATCATCTTTACACGGCTACGGCAGTTCACTAGCCATGATATGCTATGCTACACGGACCACTGTTATGACACAGATAGATTACACGGATTATTGCTACACATATATGACTATCACATTTCATATTATTATTCTCATCATGCTATGAATTCTCGACATATCACTGTTACACATGCATGTATGATTTCTTTATTCTGGTCACATGGCTCACCATTTCAATTACCTGTATTAGTGTTCCATGTTATCAGATACATGTTATATGCTTGGTTCCCGTTACTGATATTGTTAATCCCGTTACTGGATACATGTTCCCGTTACTGATATGGATGTTCCCGATACTGGACATGAGAGCTGTTGATATGCGATATGTGGAATCCCACATCCATTGTTCTTGTTACATTGTTCTCGTGATATTGTTCATGTTATATTGTCCCCGTTTCTCGTTATATTGTTCTATGCTATCAACAGAGCTCAGGTCCAGTTATCCAGTTACCCGTATCATGTACTGTAATTGTAATTGTTCTTGTTACCTTGTATACTGCACATATCAGATCATAAAGCTAATTGGGGTATGGGGAGACTTGACGGTTGATTAGATCTTATCGGGTGATGTACTGGATCCATATTGTTAGTCCCACTGCAGGGGACGGTAGTACTACTACCAATTGCTCCATGAGCTCTTGTTACTTGATTCATGCTCCCCTCTTAGCGGAGGGCCCTGGTCCTGGCAGCCAGGGGCTTGTTTAAGGCCGTGATCCCGGGTATGCACGGGATACATCCACCCGATAAGAACTCCTCGACCACGGGTTTCCAATTAACATAATAAAACAGTATACACAATAGTGACATCGGGAACACTTGTTATTTGGTTGCTCTCTCGTTTGGATAATGGTACCGTAGGCCATGTCCGGATGGGTTCGACTGGGGTGCGGGCTTCAGTATGAACCGCCAGTGGTATGGGACACTGGAAGAGAGTAATTAAAATACCAGGTGATACTGATCGCTACTATTGTATAAATGACAGGACTTTGACATGACCTGCCCGCTACATGTTTAGTTGTACTTGTTACTGTTCCTGATCATTTATCTGCTATCATGTGACATGTATACATTGCTATTGTTCCTGTTTCCTGTTACACTTTCTTTAGTGCCCTACTACTCATGCACATGTATACTTTGTTACATTACCTGGTATATGTTACACTGTATGTCGTGGCATACTATGCATGTTCTGCATTGCATATATTTTATTGTTGCAGACATATGCTCATCTGCATGTTCACCTCTATCACGTCACCACTATCATGTTCATGTCTAGTACGTCACCACTAGACAACATTAGTTATTACATAAACTGGACACGACTATAGATAAGACCTGATAATAACCGACTAGGTAGTGATGGTATTAAAAGTTGACCTGTTTATATCTTTGCACTGCTTCCATGTTTAACTCTTTCTACTGTTTATATATATCCTTATTATATGGTATCACTATTACAACAGCATGTATTATCTATTACCATTGTGCATTGCCTCCTTCAGTTTTACCACTCACTAGGTCGCTTTCTGACGACCCTGGGTTTGCATGCCCAGATTGGAGATCCGAGTTACCACAGCTTCAGAGAGTGCCTTGGAGTCACATGAGAGATTCCGCATCAGGACTATTCATAGGTATTTTAGTGCTTTCTTTCTGTTATCTTATTTATCCTTATTTTCATATCTGTTATGATCGCTGACCTCTTTCTGCAGGTATTCTTGTACTGCTTTCATGCTGGACCTCAGATCTATATGGAGGTATTGTACTGTACCGAGGCTTAACGTACGCGTGAGGTTGTTTTCACCTCGCGTATGTACGTCGCCATAACGTCTCCGTACCTACGGGATCGGGGCGTTACACTTTCTCTCTCTTCCCTCCTCTTTTCTTCTCTTTCTCTCTTACTCTTCTCTCTTTTTCTCTCTCTCTCTCTCCTCCCTCACCTTCTCTCTCCTCTGCTATGGACTGTCAGCGGTCAGGGCCGCCGCCGGCCGAGGCCGACCAATCCCCACTACCTTTCTCTGTTGTGGACTATTGGCAGCCAGGGTGTCGCCGGCCACCACTGGCTGGCCGAGGCCGGCCAATCCCCACTCCTCTCTCTCTTCTTTCTCCCTCTAGCTTCTCTTTTTTCTCTCTCTAGCTCTCTCTCTATAGCATACTCTCTCTCCTGGTGATGGTGGATGTGTCGTGCCTGTGCACGTGTTTCTAATATTTCAGGGATTTCGCACCGTTTTTTGAAGATTTAGGCGAGTGTTCTTGTCTCATTATTAGGTTTCCCTGCTTCGACGGGTTGAGTATGTATTGCTGGGAAATTTATGTATTTGTATTTCTCCCGGATTGTATTTGTATTTCTGTGAATTGCATACCTGCATTTGTATGTGGCTAAGTGCACAGGATTGTAAATGTAATAGATCTGTGACGAATGCATGTAGTAGTGTAGTTTAGTATTTGTATATATACTCTGTCTCTGTTGTTTTTCAATTACTGCTTTATACCATGTGTGGCCGACCCTTAGCCTCCGGGCTTTCTACGCGGTCTCCGGGCCCTATCAGCCTCCAGGCTCTACACTCAGCTTTCGGATTTCACCACTCCATAAATAGTCTAGTAATCACCATGTTTATATGTGTGCTCATGTGGTACTAATATTTTTTGCAGGTACCTTTGTATAGCCCACTTCCCGGCTGACTACCCGATAGGTTTTATCTCATGCACCTTCTGGGTTTGTGGTAACTACCGAGAGTGCGCTTAGACCTTATAGTTTCCTTGCAACCCTTTTGGGAGCATAGACTGTCAGGTCTTTCGGCCCCGCCGGGTAGGCGAGCCTAGCACTCAGCGCTTTATCGCTAACTCCGCCCGGGAGTAGTTACGCTGTGGGTGCGGCTTCATCACAGGTGATGCGAAACGTTTACCTGCCTCCACACGTGTGTGTTAGCTTCGCCGTGAATAATAACCACTCCGAGCATAATAGCCTTTAGCGTTGTGCGCTAGCTTCGCTCCAGTCTTGCTCAGCTCCTCTTGATTGTTTGATTGTCTATTATTTTTGCCTTTCCAGTGATCGTACACGTATAGTGCATTATTTATTAGTACATTCCTACACTCATCTTGTAATAAAAAAATCTGTTAATCACCTTGTCTTAATGTTTTAATTCAAACAGGGTATGATTAAAGAAAGGAGAGAAGATAATACCAAATAAATACCAGTTAAATCAGATTTGGATCTTTTGGTTAGCTGAAGATCGTTACAAATCTAATCCAACTAAATCAGATTTAGCTGGATTTATTTTATTAGCTGGGAAATCAAAGAGATAGAGGCAAATTCAGAAGTCCAAAAGCAATCCTATCAATACATAAAGAGATACCTAAAGCATTGAGATATATATTTAGAAGATTCAGAGAGATAAGATGCAATCTAACTAAAGATCAAGAGATAAAACAAAAATTTATCTCCAATCTTATCTCCAACATCATCAGAAGAACTTTTCTGTTGGGCAAGAGATTTTGCACATATCTTCGTACCTCTTTCTTATCCAATTTTGGTTATAAATACCTACATTTATAGAGGTAAAGGTGCACTACTGAGCAAAAAAAGATTTTATGCTAGGTTTTACTTTAGTTTAGTGTTTTGTTTTCTCTTTATGTAATTTTCATTTTTATTTATGTAACTTAAAAGAGAGAAGAGTTTCATGAGAGAATGAGAGTGAAGATTGTACTGAGAGTGACTCCAGTGTGAGTAATCTTCTTTTCTTTTATTTTTACTTTATTGAATCTAAAGTTACATTTTTATTCTTTATTTCTTTATTTCTTTTACTTTCCTCTGAGGCGCTTGTAATCCAAATGAATCCTATAGCCTCGCAACTGCCTTTCCCTTACAAGTGTCATTGATAGCTTATGGTGATGGATAGTCATTTCCTAATTAGTTTAAGCTTGCGCCTTTATTTCTGTAACCCCCTGCCCCTCGGTGTACGTATCACAGTATCGGTACGCGATACGACGTACAAAATTGATTTGACCTTCGTGGTAGTCTAATTGAGTTGATTTCAGTTTCAAAAATTATATTTTAATATTTTAGATTTTTCAGGATTTTTCAGAATTTTTCTGGATTAATTTGAAAAATCTCCGTAGTCGGTGTCGACGGATACCGATAACCGGCTCTATGATTTTTATTTCACAAACGGAGTTGTATTTTGAGGATCCGCTTTCACCATGTGTCTTAGAATCGTATTATCTACGTTAGGATCTTTTTGGAGATTTTTCTGAATTTATGAAAAATCCGGCCAAACCGGTGTCGCCGGTATCGGCGAGACACTCTTAATTTACAAACCGGATTGAATTTCTGCAAACCGTTTTCATATTATGTCTCAGGATAATATTCTCTATTTTCTGTAATTTTTGGACACGTTTGGAACTCGTCGAATATTGGGCCAATATTATAATATTAAAATAATCTTTTTAATCTTTTTTTTCTTTTCTCTTCTTTCCCTTCCTCTTCTTCCTTTCTCTGGAAGAGTCCCCCACCGCCTCTTAACCCACCGCCTCTCCCTCTCTCTCCTATAAACTATCCCCCCTTCTCATTCTCTCTCAAACTTTCTCCTAAACCTCTTTCTTCTCTCTCTCTCTCTCTAATTTCTCTCTCTCTCTCTCTCTCTCTAAAACACTCTCCCTCTCTTTCCCCCTCTCACTGCAGGCCAGCAGGTGGCCTGACCCATGCCCGCGGCCACGCCACGTCACCCCTCTTCTCCTTCCTCTTCTTTTTCTTCTTCTTCTTCTTCTTCTCCTCCTCTATTTTCTTCTTCTTTTTCTTCTTCTGTTTCTTTCCCTCTCCCACACCCTCTCTTTCTCTCTCTCTCTCACTCTAGCCGGCGACCTAGTGTAACGGTCCCAGTTTAATAAATCCTCAATTGCATAATCTCCCCTTACAAAACTGATTAATCAAATCATTCCCTTTATTTCTTAAAAATTTCAGCAGCACCTCCTTTGTAATTACTGGTCGGATGTAATATCCAATACATATATGATATGTTCGGCTAACATCAGCCTACTTATTCTCATTCCAATCATATAACTTTATTCAAAATCATCCACACAATCATGAAAGTATTTCGGCTTGACATTGCCTACTTATGGAGAAACAAAATAACATAAACTCCAGAGTTGCTATCTCGGCATTCCAAAGGCTTTCAGAATTCATAACTTTCAACTCCACATGGGCATCATATTGATAAATATACATCTTATTACTACAACCCCATACAAGATATCTCAACTATAAACATAAAATGAAACTACTACAAGGTTCTCCATATATGTATATGTACAAGGCGAATAATCTATCCCACGACCCACATATAACATTTACAAACACAAGTGTTCCCAAAATACAAGAGTTGGATATATATACAGAATGAACCCTGCACAGCATAATCCTGACCCCTGCCTCCATGCAACCTGCAATATGTCAATCTGTGGGAGGGTGAGCTCGACAGCTCAGTGAGTGAGGTAGGAATAATCAAGAAAAGGTAATATCTCAACAAGGGTATGAATATACACGCAATAAAAGGAATCTGAAACAGTAGGAAGACAAGAATCGGAGGCATCCGATAGTTTAATGAATCAAGGCCTCAGCCCCTACAATTTCTGAGGACGATTAGACTTTTATGATTGTACTCCCCAAATGCTTTCTTGGATTATCATCTTTACGTGTGATAAGGTCTATGAGTTACATAAAATACACTCTCTCGTCTTATGTGAACATAGTGTGTATTACTCACGTGCCTTGTATTCCATGCAATAATACACCAACCCCAAGAGTTATGCCCTAAACTTAGTTTATGCATTCGATAACACTTACGTCACAAGCCATAGTTATATAACATATAATCATATCATATTTCTCATAATGCAATAACGCTTCACCCTTCAAGTAAAGCACGGATTCACATGCACATTTTCACCCAATATATGGTATTCATTTCAATCAGCTAAACTTGTATTCTGATGGTTTCATGTCATATACGATGACACAACCCTCATACCCCCAGTGTCACATACACACACATACACATTTGTATCACACATAACCATTCATTTTCAATCATTTGTAAGGATTCAAATACATGTATATCATATCACCATTCAAGTACTGCATGGATTAACCCTTGCACTTTCACCCATCACATAATATTTCATTATCTCTTATAATAAAGCAGAGCTTCACAGTCATGCATAAGGACAAGCATAGAACACTGTTCAATTTGAATAAGCACATATTATATCATGACACACGACCCATCTCATACCCCGTCTTCACACCTACCAGCTCCCGCTGGCCCCTTCCTACATTTAACACACAATATCATACCCCGTCTTCACACCTACCAGCTCCCGCTGGCCCCTTCCTACATTTAACACAATAACATACCCCGTCTTCACACCTACCAGCTCCCGCTGGCCCCTTCCTACATTTCACACAATAACATACCCCGTCTTCACTGTTGGGTATCCTGCTTAACAAGAATCAATCTGACAACTTATCAAGATCACTGAGATATCAACAATCTAATTGGCCAGGTCGGCAAATATCAGGTGGGAGGTTTTCCGTTCAATAGAACGTTCCTTAATTCAAGAACCACCTTTCAATTTCCTTCCTTGGTTTAAGCACCAATTAGACTGAATCCAAGTCAGTCTCGATATACTGTAAAGTATATCCCCTGTATAAAGGACTTAATCCACTTATACAGTATCACTTAGACTGAATCTAAGTCAATCTCGATATACTATAAAGTATATCCCCTGTATAAAGGACTTAATCCACTTATACAGTATTTAGAGTGAGGTACGCTTATAGCGAATCTCCTTAAGACAATTACGTCCCCCGCACCGGTGCTAACGGGATAATGGACGCTGGTCTCCCAAGATACAACACTCTTTCACGGTATTTGGATAGCACTACCAAATCACCGTACGGTCGAACCGTAGTCAACCAGTACCTTCACAGGATCGTTGAAGAAGCGGTACAAGGACAAATTTCAAACGAATATTTGCCTTTACTCTTCTGGAGGAGCACCCACTGTTGAGGACGATGGAAGGTAGAAGAATATCTTTCTTCAGAAGTACCAGATTCAGACAACAATTCTTATAAAAGAATATGTTGAATTTTCTGATTCCTCTTTCAGAACAATTTTGCAGAATCTCCGTTGGAAGTCGCTTCGGAAACCGAGTTACGGATTTCCCTCTTCCCGCTGGAATTCGCTTCAGAACTCCACTGCCAGTTCAGAACTTTCTTCAAAATTCTGAGAGAGAGAGAATGTTTGTAGTTGTCTTGGTATGTCTTAATTGAGAGTCTGGAGTGCTTTATATAGCACTCCAGGAGGGGCCAACAGGTTCCAATCCGAGGAAGGATGCAACCTTTCGACCAGCAGCCGTGTCTGTTGGCAGCCCAACAGTCGCAACTGTTGGCAGTCCAACAGTCACGCTGTGTCTGTTGGCAGCCCAACTGATGCGCGGAGCGGGTCCGGTCTTGGTTCAGGTTGCGGAGCGGGTCTGGTTCGGATCATACCTTGAGACTTGATTCAAAAAGAATCAGGCCAGGTAGGGATCCCGAACTCAGACTCAGACTCAGACCCGAACCCGAGCCAGACCCATGCCCATACCCGGACCCGGACCCGAGCCCGGCACGGCGCCGGCGCCGGCCGGCCGGCCGCCGCCGCCGCCAGCGGCGGCGGCGCGCGGCGCGCATGCATGCCTGCATGTGCGGGCATAGTTCCCTCCTTTTCGCGCGCGAAAACTCCAAGTACCCAAAGGGCACCTTTGTTCTCAATTTTCTCTATATATACACCACAAACTTCCATCCCACGGCCAATGTGGGACTAAATGCTTTAAGCTACCTTTAGTCCCGTTTTGGCTTTGAATTAGGCAAACTTTGGACTTGAATATCTCATTCATTCGAAGTCGGAATTGAACATGTGAATATACCACGTTCATCACAAATGGAAGGAGAACACACTCCAACCATCATCCGGTTGATACGATCAACGGATCTCGCCATAATTCAACTCGAAGATTCTCATTTATATTCTTCAATTCCAACAATCCCCCACAATGAATGGAGATTCAAGGAAATGACACACAAAGAGACTGACTCTATTGTGAAAGGTACTTGAGAAAAGAAACTGCATAAGGATAGGTGAACTAGGTCTTGAACCTTCCATAGCGAAAGCTTTATCGGACTTACTGGCTAATCAGTGAACTAGGTCTTGAACTGTTAGCCGTTAGTGTAAGTCAAGTCAACAAGCTTCACACAGTAACTTTCCAAATCAACTTTGGTTCTCTGTTGTGTCCGTTTTGGCCCTGGACATTCTTGGTTTCAGAGAGTATCTTTAGGGAATAACAGCCTCCATAGAGATTCTCAAAGAGCCGACCCAACTCTATACTCACATAGGTGATGGACCTATTAAGAGTAGTCTACTCTACTCCACTTGTTTAGTAACAAGATATAAGCATCATTAAAAGCGTTAAGCTTATCCTTAACCCACTTGTAGAAAAGCACTTATGTGCACCATAGGAATGGATTGGAGTCAAGCTCCCAAGTGCTTACTTGCTGAGTCAATCATAACTAGTTTTTCCTCTTGAACTTAGTCCGTGGGATCTCCAGTCGCTAAGTGAGGTTTCCATTAAGCTGACTCGGTAAGGTTAGGCTTTTAGACCCATTCCCCTCGATGCGCAGTTTATACGCTCTCCACTTAAACCTTTAGTAAGCGGATCCGCTAAATTATCTTTTGACGATACAAAGTCAATAGAGATAATTCCATTTGAGAGCAACTGCTTCACGGTATTATGTCTACGACGAATATGTCTAGACTTACCGTTGTATATCACATTTTGTGCCCTAGATATAGCTGCTTGATTGTCGCAGTGTATACATATAGCGGGCACTGGCTTTTGCCATAACGGTATATCTTCTAAGAATTGTCGAAGCCATTCTGCTTCTTCTCCAGCCTTATCTAAGGCTATGAATTCTGATTCCATAGTGGAACGGGCAATACATGTTTGCTTAGAAGATTTCCATGATACCGCTGCTCCTGCTAGAGTAAATACGTATCCGCTAGTTGATTTTGATTCCTCAGAATCTGCAATCAATTAGCATCACTGTATCCTTCCAGTACAGGAGGATACTTTCCATATCTCAAGGCATATTCCTTGGTATGTGATACGTAACCCAATACTCGTAGTAGAGCGATCCAATGTAGATCACTAGGGTTGCTAGTATATCTACTTAACTTGCTTACAGCGTAAGCAATATCGGGTCTAGTGCAATTCATTAAATACATTAGACTTCCGATAATCTGAGAATACTCCAACTGGCGTATTCCAGTTCCTGTATTCTTATGAAGGTGGACGTGTGGGAGAAAAGGATTTGTATTCTCTTTTATCCCATGATCCTTGAATCTTTCTATCATCTTATCCACGTAGTGAGATTGAGATAGACTGATTCCATCTGGTGTTCTAGTAATTTTAATTCCTAAAATTACATCAGCAACCCCCAGATCCTTCATATCAAAACAGTTGGATAACATTCTTTTAGTGGACTTAATAATCTCAATATTAGTCCCAAGTATCAACATGTCGTCTACATAAAGACAAACAATGATACATGCATCTCCAACTGTTTTAGTGTAAACACACTTATCGCATTCATTGATAGTGAATCCATCTTTGATCATGACACTATCAAATTTCTCATGCCATTGTTTTGGAGCCTGCTTTAAACCGTATAAGGATTTTACCAATTTACACACCTTGTGTTCTTGGTTCTTGACTATAAATCCTTCTGGTTGCTTCATATAAATTTCTTCATTTAATTCACCATTTAAGAATGCAGTCTTGACATCCATTTGATGGATATCTAAGTTGTGCAATACTGCAATCGCAATCAACATCCGAATGGACGTTATTCTTGTTACTGGTGAATATGTATCGAAGTAGTCAAGTCCTTCTTTTGCCGATAACCCTTGGCTACTAATCTAGCCTTGTACTTATCGATAGATCCATCGGGTTTTAATTTTCGTTTGAAAATTCACTTACACCCAATTGGTTTACTTCCAGGAGGCAAGTTTACCAATTCCCAAGTATGATTACTTAGTATGGATTCTATTTCGCTATTTATAGCTTCTTTCCACATTTGTGCTTCTGGGTTTGACATAGCCTCTTTAAATGTTTGAGGCTCGCTCTCAATAGCGTATGCTATGAAATCTGGACCAAAAGATTTTGAGATTCTAGATCTCTGACTTCTTCTTGGTTCAATTTCCGCATTAACAATTGGTTCCTCGGGCTTTCGTCCCTGAACGCCATCTCGTGTGTTCTTTTCCCAGAAGTCTTATCTGCTTCCCGTTTGTACGGAAAGATATCTTCAAAAAACACAGCATCTCGAGATTCGATAATCATGTTACATGAATATCAGGTATTTCTGATTTATGAACCAGAAACCTATAGGCACTACTATTCAAGGCATAGCCTATGAATATGTAGTCTATAGTTTTTGCTCCCAACTTAGTCTTTTGGGTAATGGTGCCAGCACCTTTGCAAGGCACCCCCACATTTTGAGGTAATGGTAGGAAGGTGTCCTTCCATGCCATAACTCGAATGGTATAAGACCAAGTTTCTTGTGGGGTACTCTATTTAGAATATGATTTGCAGTTAATAGAGCTTCCCCCCACAAGTTCTGCGGAGCTCCAGAACTTACGAGCATGGAGTTAACCATCTCCTTCAAAGTTCTGTTCTTCCGTTCAGCAATTCCATTCTGCTGAGGAGTGTATGGTGCTGTAGTTGATGTATTATACCAAAACTAGCACATAACTCACTAAAATCATTTGATTCATATTCTCCGCCTCTATCGGATTTTAGAATCTTGATTTTCTTGTTGAGTTGATTCTCAACTTCGGCTTTATATGTTGTAAACATATTTATTGCCTCATCCTTACTGTTCAAAAGATACACATAACAGTATCTTGTACAGTCATCGATAAAAGTAATGAAATACTTTTTACCGCCTCTAGTTGGCATAAACTTCAAGTCACATAGATCGCTATGAATTAACCCTAAAGGTTCTGTATTTCGATCTATTGAGTGAAATGAATTTTTAGCCAACTTGGCCTCAACACAAATCTCACACTTGCGAATTTCTTCCAAGTTGAGTTTAGGAATATATCCCAGATTAGACAAGTTTTTCAAAGACTTGTAATTTACATGCCCTAATCTAGCATGCCATAGAATAGGAGACTCAAGCAAATAAACAGAAGATTTTCCTTTTATTAGCTTTGGGTACAAATACACGGACTTTTTATCAACCACTGCAACATTGGCTTTGAAAAGTCCATCTACAAGATAACCCTTTCCCACATACATCCCTCCCTTAGTAAGTACAAATTTGTCGGATTCAAATACAATTCTAAATCCTTTCTTACTAAGTATAGATCCGGAAATCAGATTCTTTCGGATGTCTGGAACATGAAGGACATCGTTAAGAGTAAGCTCTTTGCCCGATGTCCACTTCAGGATGACCTTGCCCTTTCCTTCAACCTTTGAGGAAGCTGAATTACCCATGAATAATTGCTCATCTTGCTCTAGCCTTTGATATTCTGAGAATAACAATTTCTCCGAGCAGATGTGCCTGGTAGCTCCCGTGTCTACCACCAGTCTTTGTTATTGGTTGTCAGATTTACTTCTGACACCACAGCAGAAAGACTTGGTGATTCATGGTTGGTCATGTTGGCCTGTGGGTGGCTTTTCTTGTTCTTCTTTTGACGGCTGCGGCATTCATTTGCTTTGTGACCTTCTTTGTTGCAGATGTAACAGGTCCCTTTGAAGCGCATGGTTCTGCCGTCTTGAGCCTTGCCTTTGTACCCCTGGGAAGGCTTCTTCCTCTTCAAGCTTTTGGAAGTAGATGCTTTCCCCTTTGAGTCCTCGATCACATTTGCTTTTGCTTCGTAGGAGTTCTTGCTGCTCCTTTTCTCGGACTTGCGGTTGTCCTCCTCTATACGAAGCCTCACAATGAGATCCTCCAACTTTAGCTCCTTTCTCTTGTGCTTCAGGTAGTTCTTGAAGTCTCTCCACGCAGGGGGGAGCTTCTCCACGATGGTTGCAACCTGAAAAGTTTCAGGAAGAATCATACCTTCGGCCTCTATCTCGTGCAAGATAAGTTGGAACTCTTGCACCTGACTGATGACAGTCTTGCTATCCACCATTTTGTACTCCAGAAATCGTCCAACGACGAACTTCTTGGTACCAGCATCTTCAGTCTTGTACTTCTTGTCAAGACTGGCCCATAACTTCTTTGCCGTAGTAATCGGACTGTAGACATTGTAAAGAGAGTCATCCAGTCCATTAAGAACATAATTTCGGCAAAGGAAGTCACCTTGTGTCCAAGCATCGAATGCAAGGACTGAATCCCGATCAGTTCTGGGTTCTGGTGGATCCTCCTGCAGGAATTTGGCCAGATGTAGAGTGGTCAAGTAGAAGAGCATCTTCTGTTGCCACCTCTTGAACTCTGTGCCATCAAACTTTCCTGGCTTCTCCGGCTTCGGGTTAGGAAGTGGAGTTGGCATCAAACCTTGGAGCGGTATGTTTGTTGCCTTGCTGGAGGTATCTTGATTTGTCTCAGACATTTTTTCTGCAAGTTCAAGCAGAACAGAAGTAGAAACAATAATTGTCTTAAGATTGTTGGGTATCCTGCTTAACAAGAATCAATCTGACAACTTATCAAGATCACTGAGATATCAACAATCTAATTGGCCAGGTCGGCAAATATCAGGTGGGAGGTTTTCCGTTCAATAGAACGTTCCTTAATTCAAGAACCACCTTTCAATTTCCTTCCTTGGTTTAAGCACCAATTAGACTGAATCCAAGTCAGTCTCGATATACTGTAAAGTATATCCCCTGTATAAAGGACTTAATCCACTTATACAGTATCACTTAGACTGAATCTAAGTCAATCTCGATATACTATAAAGTATATCCCCTGTATAAAGGACTTAATCCACTTATACAGTATTTAGAGTGAGGTACGCTTATAGCGAATCTCCTTAAGACAATTACGTCCCCCGCACCGGTGCTAACGGGATAATGGACGCTGGTCTCCCAAGATACAACACTCTTTCACGGTATTTGGATAGTACTACCAAATCACCGTACGGTCGAACCGTAGTCAACCAGTACCTTCACAGGATCGTTGAAGAAGCGGTACAAGGACAAATTTCAAACGAATATTTGCCTTTACTCTTCTGGAGGAGCACCCACTGTTGAGGACGATGGAAGGTAGAAGAATATCTTTCTTCAGAAGTACCAGATTCAGACAACAATTCTTATAAAAGAATATGTTGAATTTTCTGATTCCTCTTTCAGAACAATTTTGCAGAATCTCCGTTGGAAGTCGCTTCGGAAACCGAGTTACGGATTTCCCTCTCCCGCTGGAATTCGCTTCAGAACTCCACTGCCAGTTCAGAACTTTCTTCAAAATTCTGAGAGAGAGAGAATGTTTGTAGTTGTCTTGGTATGTCTTAATTGAGAGTCTGGAGTGCTTATATAGCACTCCAGGAGGGGCCAACAGGTTCCAATCCGAGGAAAGGATGCAACCTTTCGACCAGCAGCCGTGTCTGTTGGCAGCCCAACAGTCGCAACTGTTGGCAGTCCAACAGTCACGCTGTGTCTGTTGGCAGCCCAACTGATGCGCGGAGCGGGTCCGGTCTTGGTTCAGGTTGCGGAGCGGGTCTGGTTCGGATCATACCTTGAGACTTGATTCAAAAAGAATCAGGTCAGGTAGGGATCCCGAACTCAGACTCAGACTCAGACTCGAACCCGAGCCAGACCCATGCCCATACCCGGACCCGGACCCGAGCCCGGCCCGGCACCGGCGCCGGCGCCGGCCGGCCGGCCGCCGCCGCCGCCAGCGGCGGCGCGCGTGCGCATGCATGCCTGCATGTGCGGGCATAGTTCCCTCCTTTTCGCGCGCGAAAACTCCAAGTACCCAAAGGGCACGCCCTTTGTTCTCAATTTTCTCTATATATACACCACAAACTTCCATCCCACGGCCAATGTGGGACTAAATGCTTTAAGCTACCTTTAGTCCCGTTTTGGCTTTGAATTAGGCAAACTTTGGACTTGAATATCTCATTCATTCGAAGTCGGAATTGAACATGTGAATATACCACGTTCATCACAAATGGAAGGAGAAACACACTCCAACCATCATCCGGTTGATACGATCAACGGATCTCGCCATAATTCAACTCGAAGATTCTCATTTATATTCTTCAATTCCAACATTCACACCTACCAGCTCCCGCTGGCCCCTTCCTACATTTAACCACATAATATTATACAAAATCATATTCACACAATTCCCAAGTTCGGATTCTTAACATGCTTATCAATTATAAGTGCTCCAATAGGTCAGCACTTAAGTAATAACATCTATTTCCATACATGCTCTATCCAACTATTCATATTAGATATATTATACAAAACAAATCATTCTCATACAATTCTTATTTGACTATGACGATGTTATAGGGCATCTACTAACTATCACCCTCTATGTTAAACAACTTTTAAACACTTTCAGATGAACTTAGAAAAGTTAATGACTTGAGCAGTCTATACCTGTAACGCCCCGATCCCTGCTGGTACGGGGACGTCACTGCGACGTATATACGTAGGTCAGAAATACCCTCACGTATATACGCTAAGCATCAGTACTGGCAAGAATCAGAGTACGGAAGCAAGTGGTGCATTATACATTCCAACACATGAGTACAGTTACAGAGTTATCACAAAGGTGATCCGATATTACAATAATATTACATCACCTGATAGGCGCAATTGCGAGAGTACAAGGAATATACAGGAGTAAACAGTATAAAGGCACTCACGAGTTCACTACACGGAAACTCGAGAGGCACACAGGGGCCTGGAAGGATAGAGCTCCAGATAGTCTGCAGGAGATCCACGCTACCGCTGCGCCACTCTGATCAGCAACAGGGAGAATCCACACGCTCCAAGCTCCGAAACCTGGACATGAGAATCCAGGGGAGTCAGATGAAACTCCCCAGGCGAGTGTAATGCAAAAGCCAGGTGGCGAGCCAGGGTGAACACAATGTGAATACAACAAGGGATATCAAGTTCAGAAAACAGGGTTTAGAACACAAGTATAGCCGGTATGAACGAGTAAAACATAATATCCATAAAACAGGAAATCCAGGATAAGTTGATTACAAGCAAGATTGATTGTATACGCTTAGGTCACGGTCCCATGAGGCTAGTACATCGAAGGAATAATTCAAACAAGGAAACCCTCATCTATATACCCTTATCTCATGCCACCGAATATCTAAGCGTATAGAATCAGAGTTGCAAATCACACGATAGTCATAACAGGCATCAAACTAGAATCATAACAGGTATCCGATACAGGGTCATAACAGGAATACGTAACAGGAGTTATAACAAGCATCATAATAGGAGTCTAGTACAGGTACCATAACAGAGATCATAACAAGAGTCTTATACTATTATTATTACTCGTCTGACTCATATATCTCGGTATGTGTCCTGGTGTACAGCCAACCCACATACATCCATATATAAGCAAGTCGAGGGTTGATAACGGAAGCAGATGGAGAACTGATAGCGCTTCTTATAGTAGTTCCCATACACCTGGGACCAGCTTGGAGGCCCTAAGTCCCCCTAACACGCATCTTCTGTGGGCAAAGTCCCACTAACACGAATCGTCAGTTCAGGTATTCCATTACTATAAGCAAGGCATCATTCCGGCATCCATCACTTCCTCCCATTCCCCGTGCAAGTTGTAGCTATCAATATTATCAGATTACGGGAATAACAGATCATAACAGGGATAGCCCTACAGATTCAAGAGGTGGCCCCCACAGATTCAAGAGGTGGCCCCCACCGAGTATGGTGTGGCACTTTGTTCCATGTTGTAACGCCCCGATTCCACGGATACGGGGACGTCACTGCAACGTATATACGTAAGTCCGTAGTACCTTCCCGTATATACGCTAAGCATCAGTACAGACAAGAATCAGAGTACGGAAGCAAATGGTGCATTATACATTCCAACACATATATACAATTACAGAATTATCACCAGATGTGATCCAATATTACAATAATATTATATCACAGATGCGCAAATGCGGGAATACAAAAGATATACATGTATGGGCAACATAAAAGATACATGTATATGAACAGTACAAAAGGGTGCTCACGAGATAGCTGGAAATCCACGCTACCGCTGCACCACTCTGATCAGCAATAAGAAGACTCCGCCCGCTCCAGAACCTGGACATAAGAATCCAGGGGAGTCAGTGAAACTCCCCAGGCGAGTATGATACAATGCCAGGTGGCGAGCCAGGGTAAACACAATATGAATATAACAAAGGATATCAAGTTCAGAAAACAGGGGTTAGAAACACAATATAGAAGGTATGACGAGTACAACATAAGTATCATAAATCAGGAAATCCAGAGTAAAGCTGATTTTATGCAAGATTGATTTTATACGCTTAAATCACGGTCCCATGAGAATAGTACATCGAAGGAATAATCCAAACAAGAAAACCCTCATCTATATACCTTTATCTCATGCCACAGAGTATCCAAGCGTATAGAATCAGAGATGCAAATCATATCATAGTCAAAACAGGAATGCATAACAATAATGATCAGGGGTCCATAACACGAGTAACGGATACACATAACGGAAACCATAACAGGAAACATAACTGACATCTATTATTATTATTACTCGCCTAACCCATATATCTAGGCATGTGTTCGGTATCGATCCCAACTCACATACATCCATATATAAGCTATTCGAGGTTTGTTAAGGAAGTAGATGGAGAACTGATATCACCTCTTATAGTGGTTTCCATACACCTGGAACCAGCTTTGGAGGCCCAAAGTCCCCTAAATGTAATGACATATAACTTACCGCCAATATATATATCCCATCACTATAAGCAAGGTATCATTCCGGCATCCATCACTTCCTCCCATACCCATACAAGTTGTCCTTTTATAGTTTATATTTATAATTATCTGATTATGGGAATGAGTAGGATCATAACTGTAATCATACATGTAGTCAGAACTGTAATCATAAATGTAATCAGAAATGTAAGACATAGCAAGTGATCAGGTACTACATCCCCATTATCGAGATAATTAAACAATGTCAAGTGTATCATGCCTTGTTGTAAAGAGATAGCATGACAAAATGGTGATATACAACAAATAACAAGTCAAGTCAGGAGATAGATAATAGTCTGGGTAAGTCATGACATAACAAGATGGTCTTGCCAGATAGTGGCATGTCAAGTGGTCAGGTGATAACATACTAGAAGTCAGGTGATATACATGTGTTAAAAGAAGCATGAAACTGACGGGTCTAAGTAATGGCAAGTGGTAACATGGAAGTGACTCAAAGTCCAACGACCACGAAGGGTCGGCCACGCATGGTATATGATAAAGAAGTAAGCATATCAATAGCATGGCACAAGTACAAGATAAAGCTACCCTAATACAGGCAATAGCAGGGCAGTGGTAACATATCGGAAACCAAGAATACAACGACCACGAAGGGTCTGCCACGCATAGGATGAAAACAGTAAAAGATATAGGGAATAAAGTATATGAAAATATGAGGCGAAATACTTATCGTTCCGTTGAAACGGAATACAAGAGAAGAGCGAGATTACTCGCCTAAATCCTCAAAGCGCCGAAAGATCCGAAATCCACGAAATCCGGGGCACGCCATAAACTATGATATAAATATGTAGAGTGAAGAGGAGAGAGAAAGAGTTAGAGAGAGAAAGAGAGGTTTAGAGAGAGAAAGTCTAGAGAGAGAATCTAGAGGGAGAAAGCCTAGAGAGAGAGTTAGGATTTTTAGAGAGAGAAAGGGTAGGTTTTAGAGAGGGTCTAGGGAGGAGTTAGAGAGAGAAACTGAGGAGAGAGAGGGGAGGAATTGTAGAGAGAGGAGAGAGAGAGGAAGAGAGAGAGAGAAGGAAAGAGAGAGAAAGAGGAGAGAGAGAGAGGGTACAGGAGGGAGAGAGAGATGGAGCAGGAGGGGGCTGCTGCCCCCTCCCCCAATAGCCCACGGCCAGGCCAGGGTGGCCTGGCCGCGGCCCAGCAGAGGCGGCGCCGGCGGCCACCGGAGGGCCGCCGGCCAGGGGTGACCCCGCCGGCCACCCCAAGGGGAGAGAGGAGGAAGGGGGCAGAGGGGCTGCTGCCCCTCTGAGCGCGCGGCCTGGCTCAGCCAGGCCGTGGCCTCCCCGACCTGGCCGCGCTTGCGCGGCCAGGGGACGGAACCAGAGGCGGCGCCGGCCGCCATGGCCGGCGCAGGCCCTGGGGTGGCTCCGGCCACCCCAAAAGGAAGAAGGGAGGGGGCTGCTGCCCCCTCCAAGCCGCGCACAGGGGGCCTCCTGGCCCCCTGGCCGCGCCCAGGCCGCCGGCCTTGCGCCGGCGGCGGTCTGCCCTCGCCGTGGCAGCGCCGGAGGAGAGGGGAGCCGGCGGCGGTGGAGTCGGCCGGATCTGGAGGAGGAAGAAGAAAAGAAGGAGAAAAAAGAAAGAAAAGGGAAAAAGAAAAGAAAAGGAAGGAAAAGAAAAAGAAGAGAGAGAGAGAGGAAGGAGGCTCCTCGCCGGCGGTGGTGGCCGGAGGGTCGCCGGAGGGCCGGCGGTGGTGGTCGCCAGATGAAGAAAAAGAAGAGAGAGGAGAAAAGAAAATGGAGGGAAAGGAAGGAGAAAGAAAAGAAAAAGGAAAAGAAAAAGAAAAGGAAAAGAGAGAGAGAGAGTATGATGGGAGAGGAATTAATGAGGGGAGGGAATTAAATGAGGGGGGTGAGGTGGAGTCGGTGGGAAAAGAAGGAAAAGAAAGGAAAAGAAAGAAAGAAAGATTTAGAAAAAATAATAATATAATAATAAGGTTGAAAAATCGACTGTCTCGAAAAATCCCCAAAATACCCGGAGGTAAGAAACGTCATCCTGAGGAATAATATGAAATCGGTTTTCAGAAATAAAATCCCGTTTTCAAATTAAAAATCCGAAGCCAAACGCCGATACCGGTCTACACCGGGTCGGCTGGATTTTGATAAATTCCGAAAAATCTCAGAAAATGCATTAAAGAAGAAAACATGATTTTAAGACATAAAGTGAAAGCGGAATTCAGAAATTCAATTCCGTTTGTAAACTAAAAATCCTGGAATCAGTTACCTACCGACTCCGAAGGAATTTCCATAAAATCATAAAATCCTCAGAAAAAGAATGTAGGTAGAAAATATGATTCTAAAGATAATGTCTAAAGGACCATTTAGAAATTCCAAACCGTTTAAGAATTAAAAATCCAGGAATCGGTCAGCGGCACTGGCCGACACCGGTTTTGAAAATATTCCTTTTAATTCCAGAAAAATCCAGAAAATCACATAAAATCTAGAATATTGGAAAATGATGTTTGAAACAGAAATCGGTCAAATCGGAATAGTGGAATTGTCCAAACCGAGCAATACTCTGGGATTCGGGCCTTCGGTTCAAACCAAGGTTGACTCCGAATCCACGAATCCAAAACCAAGACAAAACAATCATATAAGGAATTCATAAAGCAAAACAATACAGGAAACAATCGAAAAAATACGTCGGAAAATCTGAATACGCAACTAAGTACGTATTCCGGGAACGGGGTATTACAATCAACCCACCTTACAAAAATTGCGTCCTCGCAATTTCGTTAAGGGGCAAATTGAATAAAAAGGGGACAAAGGCTGGAATTTATACTAATTAAGATATGAAGCACTATAGGTAGGGCTCTCAAGTCGACTGAACAATAATCATCCTCCGCACTTTCGGATGTATAAATCTTCGAATAATGCTGAATAATACTGCGGATGTCGTGGCTGTGAAATAAATGAATACTGATGATGTCGTAGCTGTGTAATAAAGAAAACCCCGAAAATCCTGAGCATAATAAAGAAGACCGATAATCAAGAATCCCAACTGTTGTCTTCTGAAAGATAGCCAGATCAGATTCGATCTGGAGAATACCAAGCTTCATAGAATTTGCCGAGAGATCCCATAATAGCTTCATTCTGAACCAGCCACTACCTCTCTAGTCTAGTCATATCTTAAGATAGTATAAGGCTTCATAAAACCAAAACATAAAACCAAAACGGGGAAAGGATAGGAGAGATCAGGAATCCAAGAAAAGATAGTCAAGGAGGGATTTGAAATCAAAGGAAAGATAGTCAAGAAATAGATAACTCTGCACTTGCAGTTGGAATGTATACCAAGATTCATGTATTCCAGTTGCAAATCTCTTTACCATTGATTTGCCTTCTGGACGTACTGAGGAAGTTAGAGCCTAAGCTGACCTAGGCTCTGATACCAACCTGTAACGCCCCGATTCCACGGATACGGGGACGTCACTGCAACGTATATACGTAAGTCCGTAGTACCTTCCCGATATACGCTAAGCATCAGTACAGACAAGAATCAGAGTACGGAAGCAAATGGTGCATTATACATTCCAACACATATATACAATTACAGAATTATCACCAGATGTGATCCAATATTACAATAATATTATATCACAGATGCGCAAATGCGGGAATACAAAAGATATACATGTATGGGCAACATAAAAGATACATGTATATGAACAGTACAAAAGGGTGCTCACGAGATAGCTGGAAATCCACGCTACCGCTGCACCACTCTGATCAGCAATAAGAAGACTCCGCCCGCTCCAGAACCTGGACATAAGAATCCAGGGGAGTCAGTGAAACTCCCCAGGCGAGTATGATACAATGCCAGGTGGCGAGCCAGGGTAAACACAATATGAATATAACAAAGGATATCAAGTTCAGAAAACAGGGGTTAGAACACAAATATAGAAGATATGAACGAGTACAACATAAGTATCATAAATCAGGAAATCCAGAGTAAAGCTGATTTTATGCAAGATTGATTTTATACGCTTAAATCACGGTCCCATGAGAATAGTACATCGAAGGAATAATCCAAACAAGGAAACCCTCATCTATATACCTTTATCTCATGCACAGAGTATCCAAGCGTATAGAATCAGAGATGCAAATCATATCATAGTCAAAACAGGAATGCATAACAATAATGATCAGGGGTCCATAACACGAGTAACGGATACACATAACGGAAACCATAACAGGAAACATAACTGACATCTATTATTATTATTACTCGCCTAACCCATATATCTAGGCATGTGTTTCGGTATCGATCCCAACTCACATACATCCATATATAAGCTATTCGAGGTTTGTTAACGGAAGTAGATGGGAACTGATATCACCTCTTATAGTGGTTTCCATACACCTGGAACCAGCTTTGGAGGCCCAAAGTCCCCCTAAATGTAATGACATATAACTTACCGCCAAATATATATATCCCATCACTATAAGCAAGGTATCATTCCGGCATCCATCACTTCCTCCCATACCCATACAAGTTGTCCTTTTTATAGTTTATATTTATAATTATCTGATTATGGGAATGAGTAGGATCATAACTGTAATCATACATGTAGTCAGAACTGTAATCATAAATGTAATCAGAAATGTAAGACATAGCAAGTGATCAGGTACTACATCCCCATTATCGAGATAATTAAACAATGTCAAGTGTATCATGCCTTGTTGTAAAGAGATAGCATGACAAAATGGTGATATACAACAAATAACAAGTCAAGTCAGGAGATAGATAATAGTCTGGTAAGTCATGACATAACAAGATGGTCTTGCCAGATAGTGGCATGTCAAGTGGTCAGGTGATAACATACTAGAAGTCAGGTGATATACATGTGTTAAAAGGAAGCATGAAACTGACGGGTCTAAGTAATGGCAAGTGGTAACATGGAAGTGACTCAAAGTCCAACGACCACGAAGGGTCGGCCACGCATGGTATATGATAAAGAAGTAAGCATATCAATAGCATGGCACAAGTACAAGATAAAGCTACCCTAATACAGGCAATAGCAGGGCAGTGGTAACATATCGGAAACCAAGAATACAACGACCACGAAGGGTCTGCCACGCATAGGATGAAAACAGTAAAAGATATAGGGAATAAAGTATATGAAAATATGAGGCGAAATACTTATCGTTCCGTTGAAACGGAATACAAGAGAAGAGCGAGATTACTCGCCTAAATCCTCAAAGCGCCGAAAGATCCGAAATCCACGAAATCCGGGGCACGCCATAAACTATGATATAAATATGTAGAGTGAAGAGGAGAGAGAAAGAGTTAGAGAGAGAAAGAGAGGTTTAGAGAGAGAAAGTCTAGAGAGAGAATCTAGAGGGAGAAAGCCTAGAGAGAGAGTTAGGATTTTTAGAGAGAGAAAGGGTAGGTTTAGAGAGGGTCTAGGGAGGAGTTAGAGAGAGAAACTGAGGAGAGAGAGGGAGAGGAATTGTAGAGAGAGGAGAGAGAGAGAGGAAGAGAGAGAGAGAAGGAAGAGAGAGAAAGAGGAGAGAGAGAGAGGGTACAGGAGGGGGAGAGAGATGGAGCAGGAGGGGGCTGCTGCCCCCCCCAATAGCCCACGGCCAGGCCAGGGTGGCCTGGCCGCGGCCCAGCAGAGGCGGCGCCGGCGGCCACCGGAGGGCCGCCGGCCAGGGGTGACCCCGCCGGCCACCCCAAGGGGAGAGAGGAGGAAGGGGGCAGAGGGGCTGCTGCCCCCTCTGAGCGCGCGGCCTAGCTCAGCCAGGCCGTGGCCTCCCCGACCTGGCCGCGCTTGCGCGGCCAGGGGACGGAACCAGAGGCGGCGCCGGCCGCCATGGCCGGCGCAGGCCCTGGGGTGGCTCCGGCCACCCCAAAAGGAAGAAGGGAGGGGCTGCTGCCCCCTCCAAGCCGCGCACAGGGGGCCTCCTGGCCCCCTGGCCGCGCCCAGGCCGCCGGCCTTGCGCCGGCGGCGGTCTGCCCTCGCCGTGGCAGCGCCGGAGGAGAGGGGAGCCGGCGGCGGTGGAGTCGGCCGGATCTGGAGGGAGGAAGAAGAAAAGAAGGAGAAAAAAGAAAGAAAAGGGAAAAAAAGAAAAGGAAGGAAAAGAAAAAGAAAGAGAGAGAGAGAGGAAGGAGGCTCCTCGCCGGCGGTGGTGGCCGGAGGGTCGCCGGAGGGCCGGCGGTGGTGGTCGCCAGATGAAGAAAAAGAAGAGAGAGGAGAAAAGAAAATGGAGGGAAAGGAAGGAGAAAGAAAAGAAAAAGGAAAAGAAAAAGAAAAGGAAAGAGAGAGAGAGAGTATGATGGGAGAGGAATTAATGAGGGAGAGGGGAATTAAATGAGGGGGGTGAGGTGGAGTCGGTGGGAAAAGAAGGAAAAGAAAGGAAAAGAAAGAAAGAAAGATTTAGAAAAAATAATAATATAATAATAAGGTTGAAAAATCGACTGTCTCCGAAAAATCCCCAAAAATACCCGGAGGTAGAAAACGTCATCCTGAGGAATAATATGAAATCAGTTTTCAGAAATAAAATCCCGTTTTCAAATTAAAAATCCGGAAGCCAAACGCCGATACCGGTCTACACCGGGTCGGCTGGATTTTGATAAATTCCGAAAAATCCCAGAAAATGCATTAAAGAAGAAAACATGATTTTAAGACATAAAGTGAAAGCGGAATTCAGAAATTCAATTCCGTTTGTAAACTAAAAATCCTGGAATCAGTTACCTACCGACTCCGAAGGAATTTCCATAAAATCATAAAACCCCTCAGAAAAAGAATGTAGGTAGAAAATATGATTCTAAAAGATAATGTCTAAAGGACCATTTAGAAATTCCAAACCGTTTAAGAATTAAAAATCCAGGAATCGGTCAGCGGCACTGGCCGACACCGGTTTTGAAAATATTCCTTTTAATTCCAGAAAAATCCAGAAAATCACATAAAATCTAGAATATTGGAAAATG
>JAVJIF010027405.1:0-72128 GCA_038442645.1 Agave tequilana
CCACCAGCGTCGCCCACCGCCGGCACCCCTAGCCGCTACAGCACCCCCTACCTCCCCACTTCTCTTCCCCACTTCCCTCATCTCCAAACACCATCTCCTTTTCTTTAATTTCACTAAAACCCATCACTCCAACCTCATCTTCTTCTCCAAAATTCTCTATCAAACCACCTCCTCCTCCTCCACCTCCAACCACCCTACCACTATCTCCTCCTTCTCCTCCAACTCTCCACAATCACCACAACCATCACAACCACCACCATCACGAACTCCTACAACAACAACAATAAATCAAACACCAAAGTTCACCCCTCCTCCCCCGGGCCCCAGCCGCGCCGCCCCCAGGCCGCCGGCCAAGCCCCCTTCCCTTCCTTCCTTTCTTTCTTTTCCTTCTTTTCCTTCTTCTTTCTTTCTTTCTTTCTTTTATTTCTTTCCTTTTTCTTCTTTCCACTTTTACCCCCTCTTTAATCCCCTAATTACCTCTCTATATTTTCCAACATACCCCTCTCATTTATTTCTTTATTTCTTTCTTTCCTTTTTTCCAATTTTTTTTTTAAACACTTCCAACAGATACTTGATGACTCGAAAAGACAGAACTCCCACATTCATCTTCAGCCGTCTGAACAACGTCTAACTTATTGACTCTACAAAAGATAAGTCGAAGACAAGCTGATGACTAGAAATAAGGTAGCAACATGGACATTACTAATCAAGTAAAGCAGATAGTAAGCCAAAGTTGCCTTTGAAGAAACCCAAGCAGGCCTAAGACGCTACACTTAGCCTGGTATAAATCCCAAGATAAGCTTCATATAGCTCCGCATGGAACTAACAGCTTCCCTCTGGTTGGTAGCCTCGCTTTGAGGCTAACTATTAGCTTCACTTGAAGGTTGGTAGCCTCGCTTTGAGGCTAACTATTAGCTTCACTTGAAGCTTTCCATTTAGGGCTGATTTGAGAGCTTCGTGCCAGGAGTCTTATACTCTAGCTGAGTCATAACTCTGTTATGAGCTGAGTCTCAGCTTCGCACAAGGCTCTGAAGGTAACTTCGCCTGAAATTATGAGCTAAGTCTTAACTTCGCATGAGCTAGCTTCGCTTAAGCTAGCTTCGCAGGATCCAGCTTCGCAGGATCTAGCTCCGCATGATCTAGCTCCGCAATAGGCTTTGCCAGGTCATCAATTGACCGTTTCAAAATCCCAGGGGGATTAATGGGTGAACCCTACTAATTTAGTGGTTTAACGCCACTTTAAGTGGGTGGTTTCACCCGGACACTTTTCGTCCCACATTAAGTAGAGACAATTCAGCCATAACGTCCGGAGGACGTTCACACAAGCCCTCTAGCTTCGCTAGAAGCTCTCATAGAGCTTCGCGGCAAGGTCATTTGCGAGACTCGCGCGAAGCTGATGGCTGATTCAGCCTCGTGAATTTAAGGGGACGATTACACCCCACATTGACTATAAATAGCCCCTTGCTAATTGCGGACAGGCAGACACTGGGAGACACGAAACAAAAGAAAGAAAAGAGAGGACGCACAGACAGAGAGGAAAGATTAACTCAACAGAGCAGAATTCCTAGCAAAAGGGCTTCACTGATTTTCTGTTTTCCATTTCCCGAACCAAGCGAGAAGGGAGCTATTAGAGGCAGTTCGACCACCTGATCGATTGCATCGTCAAAGGGATAAAGTGATCATCGCGCGCTAATCAGATTCCTACCGGCACATTTTCCCAGAAATCTCAAAGGAGATCTACTTGTAATTTCGCTCCTCAATCTCTTTTTATTTCCCACTGATAAGCAATTTTCTAGGGAAAACGAGATGGCGACTCCGCTGGGAAAATCATCTTCTGGCGCAACAAGAAGGCAGTGTCGCAATGCAACTATCAGAGTCTTGAGCCATTATGTTCGAAAACTTGGTCATTTATTTCAACCAAGAAAATTTTGAAGAATTGCTCTCGGAGGGTAGTCCAATGATCCACACTTGGAAGCACAGAAAGATCTCCGTAGCCAAGGCTTCAGAGCTGGAAGAACCTCTTCCCAACTCCTCTCAGTCTCCACTGAGGCTACAGGTGCCTTAAACAAGGCTAACCAGGTCCCGCGAACCTAAAATTCACTTTCCAAGCAGATATGGAGGCCAAAGCAGAAAGCTCCGTGTGAAGCTTTAGGCGTAGCTTCACCATAACTTCGCTTATCACGAGAAGACAAAGGCAAAATGCCTGTCCGGTTTTGGCAGCTTCGTCGAGGCTATTAAACGCGAGGCTAGATTTGCGACTCTGCCCTTGCCTAATCTAGGAGCAGTAACTCCTTGCGTCAACCTCGTTCTCCGAAGCGAAGTTTCAGATGGCATGGCTAACTCGGCGCCAGTATCTCAGTATGCGAGCGAAGTTCTTAGCACCAAGGCTGGACACCTTCGCAACAAGGCTAAACACCTTCGCAAGAAGGCTGCGAATAAAGCACCACAGTGTGCTCCGCTCTTAAAGCTTCAAGCGTTAAGTTTCGCTCCTCGAAGCAAAGCTAAGGGATCATTCCTGGGTGCTGATAGCGATGCTTATGCAGTTTCAGCGCCTAAGAGTGCTACAAAGTTCTTAATCGCGAAGAAAGAAGTAAAGTAATATCTAGTGCCAATCGCCTCTGAGGTGATGAAAAGAACGAGACATCGTCCTATGCTTTGCTTCCAAGGCCTGCGGATGCTAAGTCCGTCTCTCATAAAGCTATGAGCAAAAAGGTGATGTCAAAGTCACCTGAATAGAACAATGCGCGATCTGCCTGAGTCTCTACACTGAGTCTCTTAAAATCAGTTAAATCTGACCTACGAGAGTTCTTAACAAACAAACAGAAGTTGGAACTCTCCCTCTTGTTGTGAATAAGTGGGATGTCAGTTGGTGATGGTCCATTCAGTCCATTGCCGACTAGGACCAGTCCCCGCCACTCTTCTAAACTAACAGTCAGTTTTTTATCGATTATCGATGCGATCTCCTGTAAAGCATCACAAAAGGAGTATGTCGCGAAATCTACCAGATCTACCCTGCATTCGTCAACATGATCGGAAGGGGACGTGAATCGCATGGAGGTAGGCGAGTGCCGCGTGGTGCTAACTCCCCCTTCATTCAGTCTCCAGACCTGGACTATATCCTTGGCTTAGGCCAAGTCTTGGTGAAAGAAGAAGGTGTGTTCCGAAGCACCAGATCTAGGGTTGTAACACTCTACAATTATGAGCAGCCATCCTCCTCAGCTGGAGTAACATCACCAGAACCAATGAGAAGATTATTCCAATGATCTGATGGGGAGGAGGAAGATGGGGTATGCCTCTTCGGTGACAGTCAGCTTGACACGAACGGATAAAGCGCCCGTGCATATGGCTGATAATGGTAACAATGACCTCCGTCGATGGTTGGAAGCTCAGGAGCAAACCTTCAAGACCTAGCAAAAAGTCTTGGATAACATTCAACAGATGCTCGCTCAACTTCTCATTAATCGAAATAACAATGATACCCGGGAGTAATCATAATGAGGAGGAACATAATGATGAAGAGCAACCTAAGATGGAGAAATCAAAGAAAAATTCTTCTATGGACGCTGAAGTTCTTAAAGGCATCCAAGCTCAGATTGCATCCCTAACCCAAGGGATAAATTGAAGAAAGTAGGGGTAGCCCGTCCTTACCTCTTGGAATGGGACTCAGTCCTATATCTTCTAAAGTTCAAGCCATCAACGCTGCACTCATATGATGGCAAAAGCTTGAAATCACCTAGAGGGGGGGGGTGAATAGGTGATATGGCTAATCTAGAAACTAAATGCGGAAGCTAAAACTTAACTTGCAACTACACTTAATACAACCAACGAGTGTAGCCGAATTCCCCGTGAAGGGCTCTGGACTAACTCCTCTTGATTCCCTTAGATAAGGGTTGAGGTGCTATATGAAGCTCTCGTGGTTAAGTACAAGTGAGACACACACAAACCAAACCAAGTATATAATAGATGAGCAATATGAAACAATGCAAGGTATAACACAAGCAAATAGATATGAATGATATGAATGATGCTATGCACAAATAAAAGAGAGAGAGAGAGTTAGAGTCAATGGATCAAACGCAAACACAAAGATATGTTTCGAGTTCGAGCCCCTAGCTCTACGTCCCCGCCTTCACGAGAAGGATTTCTAATCCACTATACTCCCACCGAGGGAACCTCCACCGAGGAGAATTTGTTACAACACAAGGAGTACCGAACTCCTCTCTCAAACACCACCTCACAACCGAGGGGTAGGCCCGTAGCCAAACAACCACAATCACCTCTACCGAAGAGGGATACAAATACAACCAACTCCACCTCTCACTGGAGGGAGCAAACCAACCAACTCAACCTCTACCAAAGAGGGAGTAAACACCACTCCAATCAACCTCTACCAAAGAGGGATACACAAATACAAGGAGGGTTTACAACAAGTGGTTACAAAGACCACAAACTATCTCTTTTCCACAAAACAAAGATCCAAATAGAATAGGATAGAATGATAGCTCAAGTGTGGAAAAACAAAGTGTTTTGATCAAAAAATTCTCTTGGGAAAACACCAAAATAGATATAGAAGTTTAGATCAAAACTAATTCCCAAAACCCTAATTTCTTTGAAATGAACAAAACACTTAAAACAAATAAGATTGATCTTTTTGGCACAAAACACTTTTGAAAACTTGTTTTAAACACTAAGAAAAGCTCTGGAAATTTTGCTCTTAAAACTTAGTTGAAAACACCAAGCAATGGGGTATTTATAACCCCAATAAAAAACTAGCCGTTAGGCTGATCTGTCAGCCTGATAGGCTTGCGGTCGACGGCCGGTCGACCGCCAACGGTCATAAATATGACCGTTGGGGTAACCCGGTCGACCCGCCAGATACAGAGAGCAAAGCTCTCTGGTCCGGTCGACCGCGCGGTCGACCGGCCCACTGTGTCTGCCAGACGTGCACAAGGCTGTGCCGACGGTCAACCGGCCCTTGGTTCGGTCGACCGTGTGGTCGACTGACTTGGCCTGTCAGCCACTGTTCTGGGTCAGAAACTGGAGTTAAAAATATTTCTAATAAATCTCATAAATTTTCTAAAAATACACAAAAATAGTTTTATCATTTTGCATTGATATACAAACATGTGATAAAGATTTCAACTCAAATATCAAGCATATGAAACCATTTTTGTGTTTTATCATTTTTATCAAAATCAAAACAAGTATTTTATCAAACTTGAATTTTCCAATACATGAATAGGAAAGTCAAATAAGTTTGTTAAAAGTTAAGCATGCATGTATAGATTGAAACTACTATACATAAACCAATTAAACTTGTTTTGATCAACTATTCATGAAAACAAATATTGGTTAAGTCAAAAACGAAAAACCAATATCCAAACATAAAATGTGTATGTGTATTGTGCACTTGAGCATATCAACTATTCTTATCTTACACATGAATCTAAAACACACTAAATTAAACTATGGATACCTAAGTCTTCTTGACGATCTTCATCTTTAAGTCGACTAGATCGAAAACGTAATCCACGAGCGAGACTCCAACGAGTGCAAGGTATGATCTTGATGCTCGGGCTCTGAAATCACCATGTGAAAGCTTCCAAACCTACTTGTTGAAGCTAATCACCAACTAATATCTTGGTAAATGATCTGAAACTAAAATCACAAGATTATTAGTAAACATAACTACATGAGTTAATCATCATCAAAACTAGAGTGGAATGTCTCTGGGCCAACAAAGCTCACCAAATCAACACATTTATTACTTCTGGTCTCAAACCGGTAATGTAGTAGGTAACAACGTTATTATGGCCAGACTGTTCATTGGCACCCTGAAGGGGGTAGCATTTGACTGGTTCCGAAGCCTTCCGCCAGGCTCTATCAACTCCTAAATTGACTTAGAGACTCGATTTCTTTCTCGTTTTTATGAGGACGACACCGAGGTAATCATGGATAAACTCCTCTCCACTGTATAGAGAAAGGGAATCTGTCTGTGATTATATTGAATAGTTCAAAAATCTATCTCTGATGTGTCCAGCAGGGATGCCATTACCCATGCTCTTGCAAACATGTAGGCATAACTTCCTGGACTAAATGAAAATTTGTATGGGAGCTGTCAAAGCCCATAACTGGAAGGAGCTAGTCAAACAAGCTGAGATAGCTGAAAAGTTGGCTAAAAAATTCAAACCATCTACCCCTAAAGGCAAGTGGGGTATGAATAATAAGGGGCGCGGCGACATGGAATAGTCTTCCCAAGCCAAAGGAAAAAAGACTATGTCCGTGAACAGTCAGGGGATGTTCATCCAAAGACAAAGAAGAGCGGCGTCAATAATCAAGAGTTTAAGTTCCCTCTGAAACAATATTCCTTCAAAGACGAGCAGGTGGTTACAATATTCCATCTACTCCACAAAGGGAATAAATTAAAACTGTCAGATGCTCGATGCCTAATGAAGTGGGACGCACAAACGATCCCAACTATTGCCTCTCCATAGGATGATTCATCATCCTACCAACAAGTGCTTTGTCCTTAAAGACAAAATTCAGGCTTTAGTCGATATCGGAGTTCTGACTCTAAAATCAGAACAAAAGAAAGTCACTGCAAACATGGTGACCTTCGAGTTCAGCAGAACTCCAAAAGTCACAGTTCCTGATGGGTCCTTCCCAATCTCTGAAGCACGGCTAGAAGTAAAAGATCCTTCAGCTGAAAATCAGGAGACTAAGGGTCTTATTCCCTTAACATTGGAAACAGGGAAAATCATGTGGATACACCCAGACCTTATCCAAGACGAACAATGGGATTCGAAGAAATCCAAGTCAAATGGTAAATCTTGCAATGTTATCTCTATTTTGCCGGATGACGATAATGTCACATCAGCTTCTCTAGCGATTCTGAGGGGGAAAGCACGCTTGCACAGTGCAAGCTGATCTACCTCAACCGACAGGTACTCGATCTGAAAAATCATACTTAAAATAGTATGAGAGAATTACTGACGAGACACAATAGCAAACGACGTAGTACAAGTACCCATATCAGCTCCGATCCCAACAACGGGATAAGAGAAGCAGAGAGAAGTCCGGTTTGACCATATCCTGAAGAAACCTTCAGGCCCGGGACTTAACATCCCTTTTCGCTTTGACATACTGGCCCAACTGGCCAATATCCCCGCTCGTATCACCATACACGAGCTGCTTCATCTATCGAAGGAGACAAGGGAAGCACTTAGGGATGCACTGGTTAATTCAGAATCATTTCTGACACCTATGCCAGAAACCACTACGGAGGACACTCAACCCTCGTGTTCTGAATGTCATCACGCCAAGTCTAAAGTACCTGCTATTACTTTCACAGCTGAGGACATGCTCCTCAAAGATAATAAATACGATCGACCTTTGTAATATACCGGGTACAGTGGCTCGACATGCATTGAAAGGGTACAAGTTAATCCAGGGTCCGCACTCAGCATCATCCCCAAAAGGCCCCTCTACTTCTTGGCATACCACTGTATCGATTATCTGCAACTACTATGATGATATATGGTTTTAACGCAGGAAGTAGTCACCCACTTGAAAAGATTCAACTCCGTTACCGAATCAGGAACCTGAAATCAGAAGTGACATGTTACGTCATTGACGCTGACACTTCGTACAACTTGTTATTGGGGCAACCTTGGATCCATGCCAACTGGATCGTTCCCTCTACTCTACACCAATGCTTCAAATATGTTGAAGATGATGCAGCGGTACGAACGGTGTTCACTGAGAAACAACCGTTCAAAGGGGTGAAAAACTACTTTACCGATGCTCTCCTATATCAGGAAATTGGTGAAACATCAAAAGAACCATTGCCTGACAATGATGACAGTGGTAATGAGGCGGATTCAGAGTCTAAAAGAGACATGCCAGCTACTTTGGTCGGTGAACCAATTGTAGCATGTTTCAATAATCCTCAATGTAATACTCATTCTGAGGATGATGGTGAATGAGTGATTAATGATAATATTTTCTTTGTTTATCCTGTGAGTGTCGAACTATTTGAATCTATCACGAATAGCTCTCTACGCATGCCCTTGCATAAATCAAGCACATCAAGTACATCTGTGGAATGTATAGAAGGGTCCGTTTTAGTGGTTTCTCCATCCAAAAAGGGTCAATCACCAATAATATTCGGTAGAGCCAACTGCAAAGGTCTACGGTCATATATTCGAGTTCAGACTCAGAGACCCCGCAATTTTTCTATTATGCACAACAAGCACAGTATATGATGAAAAATGGGATACAGCCTGCAGCGTGAGAATGGTCTGAATTTCAGAAAAGGACGACGTGATTTTCTGCTGCGTAATTTTGTGCCAAAGGGAAACCGACAATTACTATGACAAAACACGCAGAGGGTTGAGATACGTTACATCTCCACTTTTTACATCGGTTCGACCAAAGACAATTAACCAATCCCGTCACGCTCTGTCTCTTCCTTCGAATGGGACTCGGACGTTAGTGTAAGAACGATGTTCGAGAATCTCACCGTTAATATGACTTCAAGTAGCCAATTGGAGCCGGCGGAAGCTACTGATGTTGAACCATGGGCTCAGCAATTGGATTTCCAGTGGGAAAAGCGATTTGAACAGCGCGAACCACCTACTGAAGATATGGTGATCCAGGTTAACTTGGTAGTCAAGATCACCCTAAACCCATCTTTATAAGTGAAAGCTTATCACTTACGGAGAAAGAAGAATTGATAGTACTCATAAAAGAGTATATCAATGTCTTTTTATGGAACTACGAAGATATGCCCGGACATGATCCACAAGTAGCCATGCATCGTCTGAACATCAAGCCTGACACCAAGCCAGTCAAGCAACAACAATGACGATTTTGCCCGAATATTATGGAAGCTATTGAAGCGAAAGTCCATAAACTTATTGCATGTGGTTTCATAAGGGAAGAACAACATCCAGATTGGGTTGCTAACATTGTTCCCGTTCTTAAGAAGAATAGAAAAATATGAATTTACATTGACTACCGCGATCTCAATACAGCGTGCCCCAAAGATGAATTCCATTGCCCATCACCGATGTCATGATTGACAATACCTGCGATTCGAAAAAAATGTCTTTCATGGACGGCTTTTCAGGGTATAATCAAATTAAGATGTACCCAGAGGATGAAAAACATACTTCATTCCGAACATCGTTGGGGGTATATTGCTATACCATGATGCCTTTCGGATTAAAGAACACGAGAGCAACTTATCAGCGTGCGATGGGTATAATTTTTCGTAACCACTCCGAAAGATGGTAGAATGTTATGTCGACGACATTGCTGTCAAAAGTCGCGACAAGAATGACCATCTTCGTGACTTGAGAACAATGTTCGATATAATGCGAGCTCATCGACTGAAAATGAATCCGACAAAATTCTTCTTGGGGTTTCGAGTAGCAAGTTCTTAGGATTTATTATCACGTCAAAGGGGATCCATCTTGACCCTGATAAAGTCAAAGCCATCCAGAACGCGCATCCACCTAAGAATCTCAAAGAACTTAGGGGCCTGCAAGGTAGACTAGCCTATATCAGAAGATTCATCGCAAATCTCTCAGGTCACTGTCAACCGTTCACCTGACTCATGAAAAAGAGTGTCTCTTTTGTATGGGATCAAACCTGTCAAGAAGCTTACGAGGACATCAAAAGATACCTTACTAAACCTCCGGTCTTAGTGGCTCCCACATCTGGAAAACCATTCATGCTTTATGTGAAGGATATGGACCATTCTCTCGGTGCTCTGCTTGATCAAAAGGATAATGACGGTCACGAATAGGCTATTTATTATCTGAGTAGGATTCTGATAGGGACTGAATCTCACTATAACCCTATAAAGAAGAAATGCTTAGCTCTTGTCTTTGCTATTCAAAAGACACGACATTACTTGGTTGGCCAGACCATACATGTCATTTCCAGAGTGAATCCTTTGCGTCTCCTCATGACGAAATCAGGATCATTAAGTTAAAGATTAGCTAAGTGGGCCCTCCTTTTATCTCAATATGACATGCTCTTTGTCCCTCAGAAGGCAGTAAAAAACCAGGCGCTTGCAGACTTCCTGGCTGCTCATCCGGTGTCGGAAAGCTCAAAACTTCATGAAGACATTCCAGTTGAGGTTTTCAAATCTAATATAACTTTAGAGGATGAAGTGTGACAGATGTTCTTTGATAGAGCATCAAGAATAGGCCCTAAAGGCAAGATCAATGCTGGCGTGGGGGTTGTATTTATCTCACCACAAAACCATGTCCTTCCTAGGGCGTTTTCATTAACGGAACCATGTTCCAACAATATGATAGAATATAATGCTCTACTCATTGGCCTTCAGCTCGCCCATGAGATGGGATAACGCTATCTCGAAGCTTATGGTGATTCAAAACTGATTATTAATCAGGTTAGAGGAGAATATGAGGCCCGTCACGGAGATTTGGTACCATGTTATCATGCAGTCATCAAAATGGCTAACTCATTTTATGGCTTTTACATCGGTAATGTATCTCGATCCCAAAGACTAGGGCTAACGCTCTGGCTGCACTAGCGGCAACATTAGCATTACCGATCGACACAATGTATCGTCTTACAGTGACTACTCGACACCTTGCTTGTCTTAAACATATGTTGAAAACTAAGGAGGTCCATAGCATATCGACGGATTTTGAACCGAGAGATTGGCAATTTCCCTTCATCGACTATGCTTTGCATGATATACTGCCGGATGATCCTAAAGAAGTGGCGTCGATTAGACGAAGGTCTCTTCGTTTCTACTATGATCCAATAGTAAAGACACTCTACCGTCGCTCATATAACGATATTCTCCTCTGTTGCCTTTCTAATTCAGAGGCACAAGAAGTCCTTAAAGAAGAGCACGATGGCATATGTGGAGCTCATCAGTTAGGTCTAAAGCTCAAGGATCGATTGCACAGGCTTGGATATTATTGGCCAACCATGATAGCCGATGCTATCAAATATACACGAAGGTATAAAGCCTGCCAAATCCATGCAGACTTTATACATCAGCCTCTAGAGTTGCTCCATCTAATTGTTGCTTCGTGGCCATTTGAAGCGTGGGGAATCGATGTCATAGGGTCGATCAGTCCCTCTTCAACAAAAGGTCACTGGTTTATCTTAGTAATAACCGATTACTTTTCAAAGTGGGCAGATGCTATACCACTTGTGGAAGTTAAAACTTCCAACGTGGTTAATTTTATCAAACACCATGTCATTCATCAATTTGGTGTCCCTGGGCAGATCATCCATGATAACAGTTCCCAATTTTGTGAGTCAGGTTTTTATCAATTTTATGATAAGTACCGGATTCAGAATGTGACTCAACTGCTTATAACCCTGCTGCTAATAGCTTGGCGGAAGCATTCAACAAGATAATTATCAAGCTACTCAAAAAATTCGTTTCATCAAATAAGTGAGACTGAAATGAGAAGCTTGGTGAATGTCTTTGGGCCTACTGAACCACAGTTCAGACCCCGACAGGCAATACACCTTTTTTCCTGGTATACGGGTGCGAAGCAGTCAAATCATTAGAAATCCAGATGCCGTCATTACGAGTCGCTTGACGACCAGAATGACAAAGGAGTACAATGATCGGTTACGTCTTCAAGAGCTCGAAGCCCTAGATGAGAAGCGACTACAGGCTCAAAAACATATCGAGTTGTATCAAGCGCGAATCTCGAAGACCTTCAATAAGAAGGTTAAGCAAAGGGTTTTTCAGAAAGGATTTGATTTTAGCCGTCAGACGACCGATGATCATGACACACAAAACCAAATACAAATTTTAGCCCAAATGGGAAGGACCGTTTGTGATAGAAATAGTCTATTCAAATGGAACATATCGCGTTATGACTTCAGACGGTGACATACTCTTGATGCTGATCAACTACAGGTTCTTAAAAAAGTATTATCCTTGATAGGATCCTTCTCATGATTAAGTTAACAAATATTACACCTCTAATCAAGACCTTCAGATCTGAGATATTTAGAAAGAGCACTCCTCTCTTTCTCTAATGGGATCACACTGCCATAAACCAATGTCGAGCCGATCGAACACCGGCTGCATTAAAGAAGAATTAAGGTTATGAACGTCGGTTTTAGCCTTATCACTCTCCTCCAATTCATGGTCGACTAGTGTCAAACCGATAAGCACGTACCTATCTCTAACTTAGAAGATTAGGTCATATTTTGAAGTCGAGCATGTCTAAGCAACAGTTGCAGGCATATAGTTTATTTAACCTAATGTTTCTATGAATAACGCTGGCATACCTCCCTGCCCTTGTTCGATCGATTGAGGCTCGACTCAACGACAAAAGAAGCTTCGCGATGCATCTTTGTAGAACCTTTCTACTGTTTCTACGTTCATATCAAGAACATGGTGACCGATCGAATGACAAACACAAATGGGTTTATCTAATGACTTGTCAAGTCGAACTCATTAAGAAGGTTCGTGACACGTCCTTCTGCAGAATCTTTCCAAGATGGAAACAAGATAAGGATAGACAGAGAGTTCACGACGAACGATAGTTTTCAGATCAAATATCGTGGAATTCATGCCCATTTCTTTAGTCCCCAGTTCAGCTACAGAGTGAAAACCTAGAGGAAGCATCACGTTACTCAAAATAACAAAATAATCCAACGTCTCTAACGGCTAAGGATAGAGGAAAATGTTGGCATTTAAGCCCAACATAAGTCCTTGATAACTCATCATGCTGAGGGGAATAGCATGGCTAGCCCAACTCAAATGGTAGTTGGTAAAGGTATATCAAATCCGTTAATAGCTGAGGATTTGCTAAAAATCCCAAGGGACCTGTTCCCATTTGATTCCTCTCCAAAATCACTTACCAATTCCTATCCATGGAATGGTAGGACCACATAAGAAGATATTCATCTTCCCTGCGAAATGACGAGTCAAACCTATCATGTTAATATTAACCTCTGATAGTAAAACTCTACATACTCCCTGGCGGATAAAATCAACATCCCCGGCAAATTAAACTTTACTTATCATTCTCTTCAATCGAATGACAGGTTCACTCAAAATTGCTGTTATGTTCAAACACCTCTAACAGTGCCAGGCTGTTTTACATCTCGTTCTAAATCCCCACGGAGTTCTCTGATATATAATCTTTCATGAGATTCATATTTCTTAACTCCTCAGCGAGTTTCTGGTAGACTCCCCTCAAAGTTTATTATTTCCCGCTCAGTTCCCAATGGAATTCTTGGTTGTCATGTTAACAATATACCTCTGACAATTTCTTCCAAAATATCCAAAGGAGATATCAATTTTCCACAAGATTTATGATCAAACTCTATTTCTTTCAGTGGAATTCTTTCTTTACCGTCATGTCCAGTTTATCACCTCTGAACGGTAAAAATCCTGAGCTTCGTGGTTTCTCAATCGGTTATGTCCATTATTACCTCTGAATTGACAGATAACCAAGTCTCATCTTTCAGTCCAGTAGGAGCTATTCCTTTACCGTTATGTCCAGTTCGCCACCTCTTAACGGCAGGGTTTTTGAGTTTAGCAATTCCCAATCGGTTATATCCATATTACCTCTGAACCGACGGGTACCTAGATATCTCTTTTTATGATATCAACTGTCATGTCCAGTTCACCACCTCTGAACAGATAAGTCCATAACTTTGTCCTCCTTCCCTCTATCAAGGTCAAGAGCTCTTGCTGTCACGTAAACATTAAACCTCTGAACGGCAGATTGCGAATCTGAGGTCCCTCAATTGGTCATGTCCAGTCAGCCACCTCTGAACCAATAGGACCCTAGATCTAATCTATCTTTGCAGTCCCCTGTGGACTAGCTGCCAAGTTAATATGACTACCTCTGGCAGCGGATTCGAAGTTTAGTGTGTCTTAGTCTATCACGTCTAGTTTATCACCTATGAATAGACGGGTCCCTAAAATCGAGTTCATCTCTATTTTGTCATCATGTATAGGTCATCACCTCTGAATGGTAAAATTTCTCACGTCCAGCTTGTCACTTTTAATTGGCAAATCCTAGGCTTCATTTGTCTTAGTTCAAGTAGGAACTATCACAGGTTGTATCTAATTCATCATAACGTATTCATAAATCTGATGATCATTAATCTGTTATGTTAATATTTACCTCTGAACAATAAAGATCGTCAAGCTCACTCTTTCCATTTCTCATCTCAACATGATTTGAGTCGAGCCATTTAGTAACTAATTCTATCGGTTCATCACCTCTGACTAGATTAGTTATACCATCATTTCCTTTCTTTTTCAATTGTAGCACAACTTGAAACTAAGAATTGCAAATTCAGAAGATAAAACAAATTGGAAATACAATAGAGGAGTCAAATAAAATTATTTTTTATTGATTCAAAAGGGGGATACATGGATTACAAGTTACGAGGATGCTTCGTAAGACTTGATCCGTTCTTCAAGGATGGCCAACTGTCCTTCCTCTCCTCGGCAGCTCTGATGAAAGCCTGCGATCTCAACTCGGCCTCATTAAAGTTCACTTTTTGGGACGACGAGCCTCAATTTCAGCCAAAGTTGCCCTCTGTGCTAGCTCATGTTGCAAGACTTCATCATTTTGGGCCTTGAGCTGCTCTAGCCGAGCGATCTCCTCAAGACGCACCGGTTCAGCCTTGGACAGAAGAAGATTGGCTCTCTTGATCATCTCCTTAGCCTTCTCAATCTTGTCCTCAGCATTGTGAAGAGCACTATTAGAAGCATCTATGTCATCTCCAATTTCTACTTTCCTTGTCTTTAAGGATTTTAAATCTGAAGATATTGCCTTAGCTGCTTCCTGTGCTGCAAGATGAGCTCATGCATTTGAGCAGCAAGGCGTTCAAGCTGTTCATTAACTGCGGAGTCCAAATCTGAATTGCTGAGATGGCGTCATTCGTCTACATCCCTCTCAAGCCTCTCCACCAGAAGCTCCAATGCAACAGCTTGGTCATCCCCTCTAAAGTCTCGAATGCTGTCAATATTTCGAGAGAGGACCACCTTCAAAACAGGAAATGAGGTAACCAAGCCTTAAGGACAAAAACAACAGATCGCTTCAAGCCCATATAGAAGCTGTCAACTATCTTAGCCATAAATTCTTTCTCGGCTTAATCTACTCCCGGTGAGCGAGTAGTACCTGAAGATAAAGCTTCCACTACCTTTACTGACATAACCATAGAGGAGATAGCAGAAGCAATGGCTGGAGAAAGACGAGGGATCACCGGTGATCTTGGAAGAGTCCTCATTGAAACCAGTACACTAGCCGCGATGGAAGTAGGGCTGGTGACTATTTCAGGAAGAGCTGGCTCAACAACCAGTGTCGGAGACATAGGGCTGGTAATTACCTTCACCCCGTGGTTATCAGGATAGGCAGCGTCAAAGAAACCACTGACATCTCACCTACCAATGTAGTTGGGAGTGAGATTGGTTCTGTAACCACCATCTCCTCAACCTCTTTAGTTCCACTGGCAGGCTCGGGCTGATAAGATGGCAGGTCATGATATAAGGCATCCAACTCGGCAACGTCCGTCACGATTGAAGTACTTGCTTCACCCCTAGTTCCCTCAAGAAAATTAGCTGGCTCCCTCGAAGTCGATGCACCCAAAGGCGGAACGCCTGTGGCAAAACTTTATTGAGCAAGGCATAATGAATATCATGAGAGAATTGCTCACAAAAGATCAAAGTATTACCAAGAGGCGATACCGCCACAACTGCCTCAGCCGCAGTCTCTCTCCGAACTTACTCGACGGCAACATTAATCCCGTTGGGCTCCATAGAAAAGTTTTTGGTAGATGCAAGAGGGACGTACAGCTCACCTTTACTCCTGAAGCCTCTATGGTCCATCCTATAGAGCTGGAGGCCATGGGACTCCCTTTCGAGGCCCCAATACCCGAAGGACCGACGTCAGCCGCGTCACCTTTAGAATCTTCTGAGATGATAAAGTAGTTAGCCTCGTCACCTTCTTTATAAGTGAACAGAGGATCATAATAATCCCCCTATTCTCCTGCAGCCTCGGCTCTTGGTTCTCTTGTAGTCTCGGTTCCTGAATCATTGGATAAACGAATGAGCTGTATGAAATATATAAGTACATGTCGCAAGAATCAAACTGATCTTACCCAGGTCGAGGACAGCTTTATCAGTAGTCTGCCTCTGAGCCGATAGCTTAATAACTAACAGAGCAGGAGGAGGAGGCACTGCAGCTAATTCACCCTCTGCAATAACAGTGGGAGTGTAACGACGAGGCTTTTTACTACCCTCTTCCTACGAGATCCATCTTGCCGCTTTCGTTTGAAGTGGATGTCGGGATCTTCTTCCTCCACCTCTTTCACCTCCGCATCTTCCAGAGGAGCGTGCCTACCCCACCAGGAGCATTTGGTAGAACCTTAGCACCTGCGTCTCCTTCAAAGTGGGGGCTTTCTGTGTCAGAAGCCTCACTATCGGCAGTAGCGACGAACTCCCCAAGGCCTGGCACACGGACCCTTCTGCCCTGGCCCTTCTCGGTGACTTTCCGCTTCAGCCGCTGAGAGATTAACTTCACGTCAAAAGAATTAATAGAAAATCCGGTTGGCATGGAGTTTGAAGTTTTATACAACTGACAGAACACCAAAGTCGCCAGTAGGTTTGGGGTCCTCAATGGCATGCACAGCCGTGCCTCAGTACAGCCCGCGATGAAGAACTACCAGACGCGAGCACTGTCAATGAGACTCCCTATGAAGGCGAGACTGGTGTTCGGATTACCAATATAAAATTGGTCATACCCAAACTGACGAGCAAATCGACGCGAGATATAAGGCTCCAAGTAGCAGGTATCTCCGCTCCGGTACACCAGGTTAGATGGCCAAATGCTAACCAGCCATTCAAAGATCTGGCTTAGGGACGTCTTCCCCTCTCCTACATCCTTGAATTCTTCGTTGTTGACACTCTAAAAAGACAAGATTCCTGACTGGCTTGAACAATATCTAACTTGTTGACATTTATAAAAGACAAGTGGTAGACAAGCTGACGACCAGTTTTTACCCATCTCCGAGGGACAAATCAGGGACTTGGACTCTACTGATCCAGTGAAGCAGACAGTGAGCCCAGATTGTCTTTGAACAGACCTAAGCAGGTCTAAGATGCTAGGTTAGCTCAACACTTAGCATCACATGAGCCCGAGGGGATAGCCTCACCTGAGAGGCTAAGTTTGTCCAACTTCGCCTTGAAGCCGTTCAAAGTTCTATCAGGGAGCTAACTTACAGCTTCGCCTGAAGTGCTCAGTTAACTCCGCAGAGATTTAGCTTCGCTCAAAGCCACACGCAACCGCGCAGAAGGATGGTCGGTAGCTTCGCCACAGATGTTTATCCAGCTCCGCTGAAGAGTTTTCTTCTGACTTCGCCAAATGCTCCTTCCAGCTCCGCTGTGAGCTCGATGCGGCAGCTCCGCTATGGGTCTTCCATGGTCACCTTTGACCAATTAAATCTCCAGATGAGATCAAATCTAATCGAGATTAAATCTAAGATCGAATTTGGCAGTTGATTACCATAATCCCTTGACTCTCCTAAAACAAGTAAGAAGATCAAGGGAGATCTTTTCAGTTATTTGGAAAGAATCAAAACAGATCAGGAGAACGACACTACCTGCTATTCCTAGTTTCGCAGAAGCTGATTCTAGCCTTGTGGCAAGGCTACTTTCCAGATTTAAACAGATTGACTCAATCTGTTTTCAGACTTTCAAGGGACAATTATACCCCTGCTCTCCCTATAAATAGCCCATCAGGGGCATACACAGGCACACAGAGAGAGAGAGAGAGGCTGAAAAATAGAGAGAAATGGCTAAACAGAGACCTATTCTCTTGCTTAAGAATTCAGAGAACTACTTCTCTAATCAGGGTGCTAATACCCTAAGATCTTCCTCCCTCTCAAGGAATCTCCGGAACCAGGCTAGAAAGAATTCCTAAGTGGAGGCAGTTTGAGAAGTATCAAGAGGGTACTACCAACCTTCTGTTCTCTGATTCTTTAAACCAGGCGAGAAGGGAATCCCATCAGGCAGCAGTCCGATTGTCTGATCGATCGCATCGTCAAAGGGACAAAGTGGTCGCGCGCTGACCAGACTCCTATCGACACACTTCTCTAGAATCTCAGAGGAGATCTACTTGTAATCTTTTTATTGCAAAAGAATTACTTGTAATTTAGCTCCTCGACCCTTTTTGTAAGTTTTCCCCCTTTGCAAAATCAACAGAAAACATTCATCATAGCCTGCATCACGAATGTAGGGAAAGCACCAGAAAAGACTATAAACGTCGTACAGGCACAGCAGCTTGCGAACCGCGGCCACATAAGTCCGCAACCATGAACATCCCTTAAATCGACGGAGAAGCGCCATTCAGACACCTTCTGGAGGCTCCTCACCAGCTTGAATAATAGCTGGGCAGTGAAGAGCGAACCATGCCATCAAATAGGTGTATAGAAAACCAATCCTAGGGTTTGGTCCGTCACGGGGCAAGATAGCGTCTTTTCCCCCTTTTCGTTGTTGGTGGCCTACAGAAAGCCTCCGTCAATGCACAAAGGCCTCGTTGAATACAACACACTATTGTCGGGAGAAGTCCAAGGGAACGACCGTGGACTAGACGAACAACCGACAATAAAATAGTCGGAAGAATAACGTCGCTAGAAGGAGATGGCACCGCACATCTTTCAGCAGCCAAACTGATAAAAACCCGCCAAAAGTGCTTTTTGGGACATCCGATCGACAGGCTTGATGGTGGAAACTCCTGAGAATGTCATCTTTCTCATAAATACCATCATCTTCTTCTAAGACCATATCTCCCTGAGAATGTTCTTGCATCCTCCGAAAAATATTCTCGTCTGTAACCCCGCAGTGAGCCGCTTCAGGAGCATCTTCTAGGTTGGGGAACAAATGATTCCCCTAGCCCTTTGAACTGCTCGAAGCTCCTTATGGCTTCTGTGCATGCTCGAGCAGATGTAAAAATGGCACATCAACTCCCAGTAAGTCTCAAATAGGGCGAGCTCCTGCTTCTCCAGAGGTGCTAATTTCGCCTCGCATGGGAAGTATTCCTCATAAGGAAAAGATCCCATAGGCAGAGCAGAGACTTCCCACATCTCATGCAAAGCTATGCCTAATTCGCCTACAAGGGTAAAAAAGGTCTCTATGGTTGGACAGTATAACTCGAAGATGGTGTAGAAGTTTGCTACGCTCATCTGAATATCGTAGCAGGTTGCATTGACAGCCTCGTGGAGTCCCAGCCTCTCCAAATCCTCTTCAAAATGGGCCAAGACGTATAAGGTCAAGTCCCTCCACCAGGCCTTGGGGGATGAATCCACCCTGGGGTCCTGAAATCGATTGCTGGATAGTTGCCGTGGGCTTTGAAGAACTGATTTCTAAAGGTTTGAGCCACGGCGGGATTCTCCCCCACCAGGATGTCTTGAAGAACGTTCCCAGAGTGGAGACCCAATATGCAGCGAGGAGGACCTGCCCTTGTATAGCTGGGAGACGAAGCTATTAATTTCCCCACATGAACGGAGTCAGTGGTCCAAATCACTTGCCACTTCATCTTCCGAGGCCTCGTCACACGTTGGAAGAAAGAAAGCGAAAATGACGCTTGCTAGATGGGAGATAATACTTCTCGCCATCCAGATTGAAGATCCACTACCCTTCTTCAGCCAGCAGCTGATGATCGGTGTCGGGCGCTGCGTCCCCAAACATGAACAGGGCTTCCGATAAATTTTTCAGTCACAATCCTTGAGGGGAGCAGTAGTTAAGATGCTCCTCATAGTGCGCTGATCTCCAGCGTGGATAAGGACTTCCCGGCGCAGGAGCGCTCCGCTCACTGAATAATAAGGTCTACCCAGGAATTGCAGGCTAACATTGCCATTCAGTCCCCTGGCTATTCCAAAGAGACTGTTCAAAGGACCTGGAGTATAGTGCACTACAAAAACAAGAAGAAACTATATTAGTTCATTAGCTGAAGAAAAAGAGAGCTAAAGCAAAAAAGAAAATTGCTAAGGCATAGCTTCGCTCTCCGAGCGAAGCTAGCCTAGCATTAGTTTCGCTTTGAGGCTCAACTCCACATCCTGCGTAAAGCAGAGTGTAGAAAATCTCTAAGTGTTAGCTTCGCTCTGGAAGCTTAGCTTCGCGTTCTGTCGCTAAACAGAATGCAGAAAAGCCACAAGGGCTAATTTCGCCGGAAAGGCACTTGTGCTAGCACTTGTGCCTAAAACTATTCAAAGGACTTTAAAGTCATTTTCCCAGCCATGCTTCTAGAGCTAGCTTCGCATCCTGCCCTTGACAAAATGTGAACCGCCCTAAGGGCTAGCTTCACATAGAAGCTAAGAGAAGAAACCATTGGTTTCTAAATTCCAAGTTGAGAAATTAAGGGGAATTAAATCCCCTAATAATATGGCGAAATTGAATTAAGGGAGAGCAACTCCTGAGATCACTGGATCATGGTGAATCACTTCGGATTCACCATGAAATAGCCAGTAAATGGCTTCAAAAGGAGATGAAAGTCTCTGAATAAAAGGAAAAGAATCCCTACCCGCAATTGGATGTTGATGATCGGAGGAGGAGAAGGCGCCTCCGTCGCGGAGGTCACTGCCTCTGTACCTGCTCGTCTTTTGGGAGCCATGGAAGAACTAAAAAGTTCTGAAAATCTCAAAGAAGGAGAAGAGGAGAAAGAGATTTGTTTCTCTAAAAATTCGAAAGAAGTTAACTCTCTCTTTCAGCCCATCGAGCTTTTATAGACATAAAATGTCTTAATTTTTCCTCCTCAAAAGGAGCGCAAGCGGCCGTTTCAAATTAATTTGAAACAGCGCCTAAGCGCCTTCCCCGAGAAATCTTACTTCAGCCCCGCTAAGGGCTAACTTCGCTGTGAGTTCAACGTTGTCTTCGCGCAACGCTTGGTTAACTTCGCTAAAAGCTGAGCTTTCGCTCTGCTAAGAGCTCATCTTTAGCTTCGCGAAAATTCATACTGGCTCCGCTGGAAGCTCATTCATGACTTAACTGGAGATCCATCCTTAATTTTACTAGAAGGTTAGCTCCGCTAAGAGCTTTTTACCTAAGCCAGTCTATTCCAGTTGCTTTTGAAATTCAAAGTGAAAAGAAGGGAAGCAAAGTAGACGAGCAAAAAGTAAAATTTTTATTGAATCAAAAGGAAAGATACATTGAAATATTAAGATTGTCTTTCATACAACAGAATCATTACTCCAAAGGCAAATAAGTTGTCATATCAACTTTCAAGGTGATAAACCATCCCAATTGGACAAGAAAGGTCTTCCTCCCGCACAAGGCGTAATCCTTCGCTTATTGGCAGATTTTGCCATTACGAAACTGGATCTTCTTTGATAAAAATTGGCAAGAGATTGGTTGCCATCAAGGAGCTGGATCTTCTATAATCAAAACTGATAAGGGATTGGTTGCCACCAGAAAACTGGATCTTCCTTAAATAAAATTGGCAAAAGAAGGATCCGATACCTTACTGGTGACGTCCTCCTTCTCGAAGTGGATCATCTCGGATAAGCAACTACTAGCCCCTTCCCAAAGTGGATTATCTCGGATAAGCAACTGCCAACCTCTTCTTAAAATGCGCATCAGCTACTCCAGTGTGTTCCTCCTGCTTATGATCAAAGCTTTAACTTAAAAATCAAGGGGCAATTTTTTTTAGTCCCTTTCCTCAAGACGAAAGAATGGTGCACACAGTTCGCTGCAATGCTAATAGAAAACAAGTTAGCATTAAATATATAAAAAAAGGAAGGGGCGAAAAGCTAAGTCAAAGATTTATTCTTTGGGCGAAGCTATCCAGTTGTGCCTTGAAGATGAATTTTAGCTAAGCAGGGGATGGCCTCACTTGTGCAGTAATGTTAGACTAGCTTAGCATAAGCCAATCTTAGCCCCGCTCAAGACAGTCAGGCAGGAGAAGCCTCAAAAAGGACCAAGTCCTAACCTCGCCTATATGGCTAGGCCAGACTAGCCCGGAAGGACGCAGTCTTGACCCCACCTCTATGGCAAGACTGGCTCAACCTTAAAGTGGCCAAGTTCTAACCTCGCCTATATGGCAGATTTAACAGATCAAGGCAGAAATTCTGCATGGAAAGATCTTTCACCTGATCAGGCAAGAATGCTAGCTTCATCGAGAAGCTTGAAAATAAGGCTGAAACCCTTCTATGAAAGTCAGCCAAATGCGAAGACAAAGAGAATTTAATCCCTAAGATAGCTAGTAAAGCTAAGAAAATTAAGGGAGATAAACTCCCTAAAAGTCACTGGACGGCCGAGGCTCACCAATTCTTGATTGAGTAATAACCAGAATAAGAGTCCCCACTACTTCAGGGACCTCAATCTCCTTGCTTAAGCAAAGGGGAGAGATCATAAACCAAAAAGGGAGGAGTATGTTTCTCTAGGAAGGATTATAAGAGTCCTATTTACAGGCCTCGTGCCCTAACCATGTCGCTACCACTACAAACTTGGGAGCGCGGGCGAAGTTAAAGCATTCAAATGCTTGACCTTAAGAAAGGGAATAATCTCCCTCGGGAATACACACGAAGTTATTTGAACTTCAGAAAGGGAATAATCTCCTTCGTTAATACAAGAGAAGTTATTCTAACTTTGAAAAGGGAGCAATTTCTCTCGTAACTCGCCAATAGCGATTAGCCTCGGGAATGGAGCGTCGCTCCATCACAGCGAGCGCGAAGCTAATGTTCATATTCCAGCCCTATTTGAAGCGAAGCTACTTCAGGAAGCCCAAACATGAAGCTACCCAAAAGCGTGAAGCTACACGGAAGCGGATTGTTACAATTCCTCAGCGAACCTATTCCAACCCAAAAGCAGGGTTGAGGGTGAAGTTGAACTCAACCTCCAAGGCAACGTTCACATTCACATACCATCAATCGAAACAGTTCAAAGTATTTCAAAATCTGAACCATTCCATTGTAGATTCATGAAAACTTTGAAGGGGGTCTTGTTGACACTCGAAAAGACATAACTCTGGCATTCATCTTCAGCCGGTCTGAACAACGTTTAACTTATTGACATCTACAAAAGATAAGTAGAAGACAAGCTGCTGACCAGAGATAAGGTAGCAACATGAACATTACTAATACAGTAAAGCAAATAGTAAGTCAAAATTGCCTTTGAAGAAACCCTAGCAGCCTAAGATGCTATACTTAGCCTGGTATAATCCCAAGACAAGCTTCATATAGCTCCGCATGGAACTAACAGCTTCGCCTGAGCTTGGTTGGTAGCCTCGCTTTGAGGCTAACTATTAGCTTCGCCTGAAGCTTTCCATTTAGCCCCATCAAAGGCTGATTTGGGAGTTTCGCGCCAGGAACCTTATGCCCTAGCTGAGTCATAACTCCGCTATGAGCTGAGTCTCAGCTTCGTACAAGGCTCTGAAGGTAACTACGCCTGAAATTATGAGCTAAGTCTTAGATTCGCATGAGCTAGCTTCGCATAATCTAGCTTCGCCTAAGCTAGTTCCAAAGGATTCAGCTTCGCAGGATCTAGCTCCGCATGATCTAGCTCCGCATGATCTAACTCCGCAATGGGTTTTGCCAGGTCATCAAATTGACTGTTTCAAAATTCCATGAGGGATTAATGGGTGAACCGCACAAATTTAGTGGGATTAGTGCCACTTTAAGTGGTGGTTACACCCGCCCACTTCATCCCACATTAAGTGTAGACAATTCAGCCATAACGGCAGGAGGACATTCACACAAGCCCTCTAACTTCGTTAGAAGCTCTCAAAGAGCTTCGCGACAAGGTCATTTGCGAGACTCGCGTGAACCTGATGGCTGATTCAGTCTCGCTGAATTTAAGGGGACGGTTACACCCCACATTGGCTATAAATAGGCCCTATGCTGATTGCGGACAGGCGGACAAAGAGAGACATGAAACAAAAGAAAGAAAAAAGAGAGGACGCACGGACAAAGAGGAAAGATTGACCAAAAGAGCAGAATTCCTAACAAAAGGGCTCTACTGATCTTCTTTTCTCCGATTCCCCGAACCAAGCGAGAAGGGAGTCCTATTAGGAGGCAGTTTGACCACCTGATCGATTGCATCGTCAAAGAGATAAAGTGATCGCGTGCTGATCAGATTCCTACGACACATTTATTCAGAAATCTCAGAGGAGATCTACTTATAATTTCAATCTCTATTACTTGTAATTTCGCTCCTCAATCTCTTTTTGTAAGTTTTCACACCGATAAGCAATTTTCTATGAAAAACAATACTCTCTGTCTCTCTCTAGCTAATCCACTCTCTCACCTCCTTTATTCTCTCAAATATATATATATTAATATGAGATAGACTTGTATCCTTTCAAAAGGATTTGATCACGGATCCTTCCCACTCAAATTCAACCTTCCAACATTTGAATACAAGATCCACTCCGTTGAAGTTGATCTATACTATTTCAAGTATCTATAAACCAAAAATCAAGTGTTTTAAATACTTTTTGCCCATCCATCAAGTAGGGAAAAAACGGACGGCCTAAATAGTGAGTTGGTTAGTTTAACGGTGTAGAACATTTAAAATCTAACAAAAATTAGTTTATAGGGGTTTTTAAATGTTTAGATCATAATGAAATGGCCGGATCGAGAATTTGTATGTCTAAAGACATAGATCTAACCAACTCACTACTTTCGGCCGTCCATTTTGCGTCGCTTGATGGATGGGCAAAAAGTATTTAAAACACTTGATTTTTGGTTTATAGATACTTGAAATAGTATAGATCAACTTCAACGGAGTGGATCTTGTATTCGTATGTTGGAGGGTTGAATTTGAGTGGGAAGGATCCGGGATCAAATCCTTTTGAAAGGATACAAGTCTATCTCATATTAATATTATATTATATATATTTATTTGGATTGTTGGCTTGCATGTGGTGTTCGTGAATTTTTTGGATATTACTTGGTATTTTGTTCAGGTTTTAGGCGAGTACAGTTTCTCTTGAACAAGCATCTATTTTATTTTGGGCGAGTACTTTCTTTATGTTGCCTCAATACATGCATAACAATTTCTACGCTAACTTTTTATACATGATGTATCATTATGCAAGTTGATATGTGATATGCGAGTACATTTTCTGGGTCACTTCATACTTTGCTTTCATTGTTTCATACCTAGTGATTGCTATTTTAATGTCTATTGCATGATATCTGACACCGGCACTTGACATGTTATCACTTGACACTTGATACTTGACACTTGATATTTGACACCGGTACTTGACATGTTATTACTTGACACCTGATACCAGACACTTAATATTTGACACCGGTACTTGACATGTTATTACTTGATACCTGATACCTGACATTTGATATTTGATACCGATACTTGACATGTTATTACTTGATACCCGATACTTGATATCTGATATTTGACACTGGTACCTGATACTTGACACTTGATATTTAACACCGATACTTGACATGTTATTACTTGACACCTGATACCTGACGCTTGATATTTTACATCGGTACTTGATATGTTATTACTTGACACCTGATACTTGACACTTGATATTTGATACCGGTAATTGACATGTTATCACTTGACACCTGATATCTGACACCTGATATATGACACTTGACATGTTATCACTTACTTTACATGCTTTCACATGGTACTGGCAGACTTAACCTGATATTATGACACCTGACTGGATACTATTGTATCTGGCACCTGTATTACATTGCATATTCATGATTATCACTTTTACGAGGACTTGGCATGATTATTATACTGTTACCAGACCTCTGGTACTCCTGAACTCCTGTGCTCTAAACTCCTGCATTCCTGAACCCCTGTGACAGGGAGACTCCTGATATTATACTCCTGTTGACCCCGTAATTGGATAATCATAGACATTGAATTACTGTGGACACCTTATGGACATTATCACTGGACAACATATATAATAAAGTACTCAACTTATGCTGGGGTGGGGGAAGCTGGTGGATACCGGTATAATGACATATTTATAATGGTGATATCTGAAGTGTCGTGTGGGGCGCGTAATGATAAGTTCTCAGAAGCAGTAGCCTGATATCTGAAGTGTCGTGTGGGGCGCGTAATGATTAGTCCCCAGAAGCAGTAGCCTATACTCCTGAGCCTAGTCCCGGGTAGAGACGAGACCCACTATAAATATGAGCCATCAGATTTATCAGTTTCCAAGTAATAACTTGCTTATTCATAAGTGGTTGTATGTGTACCTGTAATACATACATAAGCATATGGATCGGATGAATAACATAAAAATTTACAACCAACAGTAATAATATTAGAACGTGTGATATTTAGTCTCTCCTTTGTTCGAGTCCTTGCACTCACATATTAGACCCGAGTAAGTTCTTTAGAGTGCAAACTCTATTATGGACTATCAGTGATGTGACGCTGGTAGGGAGGCGATTGAAATATCAAACAGTATTGATTATTATTATTATTGAATAATTTAAAATGCAACACATTTATATTTTCTAGTTATAGTGAGACATCATTTAATCAGGTGGTATGCTCTGAGTTGACACCTTGCCTCATGACATATCATTATATGGCACAATGATTACTACTGACACACTCTGGCTCTGTTACTCTGAGGGCAACTCAAGGTGTACAAACTCAGACGATGGCGACATGGGATATGTGATATATAAATGAGGGTTTTCTTGTTTGGATTATCCCCTTGATGTATCAATCTCGTGAATCCATAATCTGAGCTTGTATAATTAGTTTTGTCTATACTTATATTTATCGCATGTTTAATTATACTTAAGCTCTCGACACTATTTTCTACGCATGCATTCCGATTCAGACTTATCGATATACATGTATTTACTTGATTCCGGATTTCTGTCGTTCCTTTAATTTCCTTATGTTACTTGTCATTGCCTATACGTGCATGCCTGAACCACATCACTTGATTATGTACATGTGTGACTGCCTGAGCACGCCACTTGGCTTTATCATATGTACTCTCAGGTTGCATCTGACAACCCTAAATTCTCGTGTACAGATCCTAGAGCCTGAACCATGGTGACCTTGTTGTAGCTGATCAGAGTGCGGAGTGGATCCTTTTATGGTGACCAGAGTGTAGCAGAAGCTTGAACATCGCCGCAGCTCTTCTTCCCAGCTCCTCTCCTGTTTGGCTCTCGGGGCCTCTATTGCTGCTCGTGAGCATCTCTCAGCTTTTGTTATGTATTTCTCTTCATGTAATTTACTTTTGTATTTTCTGGTGATGTAATATTCCTACAATATTGTATCACCCTCTCTGATAACCATGTACTTGTGCTTTTCTATTGAAATGTATATTATCACTGTGCTTTCGCACTCTGATTCTTGTCTATACTGTTGCTTAGTGTATATACGTGAGGATATTTTTGACCTGCGTATATACGTTACAGTGACGTCTCCGTACCCGCGGGATCGGGGCATCACAGGGCCACTGCGGATATGGTTTAGGCCTATGCCTGGTCACCTCTGTTGACACTCCTAAAAGATAAACTCCAAGGCAGCTCTGCAACCAGTCTGAACGATATCTAACTTGTCGACACTTCTAAAAGATAAGTCACAAACAGGCTTAAGACCTGTCCATCTCTGATGGACAAACCAATGACTTGGACTCTATTGATTCAGTGAAGCAGATAGTGAACCAATTATTGCCTTCTGAAGAAGCCCAAGAGACTAACATTTAACTTCACTGCAAACTCAGTTCTAACTTCACAGCAAGCTCAGAATAGCCCGCTGTGGGGCTCATTTCCTAGCTTCACATGAAGCTTTCATAGCTCTGTTAAAGAGCTATCTTTTAGCTTCTTTACAAACTTAGTTCTAGCTTCGTGAGAAGCTCTTTGTAGCTCTGTTGAAGAGTCATCTTCTAGCTTCGCAGCAAGCTCTTAATCGCTCTGCTGGGAGCTCTTATGGTCATTTTTGACCATTTAAATCTCAGCACGAGATTAATGTGATTAATATCACTTTTTGGGCAGTTAAATGCCATGATCTCTTACTTCGCAATTAGTTGGAGAAAATTAAGAGAAATCCCTCATTTAATGGAGCAAATTAGGGGATTGGTGTAACAACCCCAAGCTAGCAGGCTAATTAGCTTTGCATGCACGATGTTAGCTTTCCTAAATCTATCCTTAACTTCGCAGCGAAGCTATTTGAGCTTCAGATGTGAAGCTAGATTGATTGATTCAATCTGCTGAATTTAGGGGAACAGTTATACCCCATAAAGTCTATAAATAGCCCACTGCAAGAAGGGGCTCGTGGCTAACTGGCTGGATTTTTGAGAGGTTAAAGCTCACACAAAAGATCAATCTCTAGCCTAACTTCCAAGCTTTCTTAAGAGAATTCTACTTCTCTTTTAGGGTGCTAATACCCTCAAGATTTTTCTCTCGAAGGATTTTTGGAACTAGATGAGAAGGAAATTTCTAAGTAGAAGACCCGAAGACTTGATCGCTTGCATCATCAATGGAATAAAGTGGTCGAGCGCTGACTAGACTTCCACCAACATACTTCTCCAGAATCTCAAAAAGAGAGATACTTATAATTTTTATTTTTATTACTTGTAATTCTTTTCGACTTTTGGAAAGTTTTCTCACATTCAATTTTAATGGAAAACAACGTCTTTTGTCAGCCATTTCTCATGGTGTGGGGTACTACAGGAGTTGATGATGGGTGGACGGGACTGCCTTCATCATGTGAATTAATGACCTTTCGAGTATCACGTTGTAGGAGGAGTCGACGTCAAGGATGGAGAACTCCGTGACAATGTTGTATGGATCCGCTCGGACAGGGGATGTGACTATTCTGGGTAAGCGAGCCACACTCCCATCAAATCCAAAGAGAAGTGTTTGGTCTGAGGGATGACCATTTTTTGAGCCAGCTAAGTAGTATCCTCTATCCGATCTAAGGTATGACCATACATAATGTTGACGCTACTTCCTCCATCGGCCAAAATTTTTGACACCCAGCGGCAACCGATATGCATAGTCACTGCCAAAGCGTCATTGTGTGAAAAGTGCATAACGTAAAAATCATCCTTCAAGAAGTAGATGGGACATAACTGGGTGAAGGAGGGTTCATCAGTATTGCTGGGTAGTTGTCTCTCTGAGCCTCATTGACATAAATGGCCCTTTCCTTTATGGTGGCGGTATCAAAGATTGTATTCACCTCCCGATACTGGATGAGAGAGCTGTCGGGTTGGCCATCGCGTGGGGGTTCTCTTTTTATCTTAGTCTCAGAAGGTTGTCTCGGGTTGAGGATGAACTCTCAGAGATATCCCTGATTAACTAGGTCTTGGAGGTGTCCTCGGAGGCTTCGGCACTTGAGGGTAGGGTGACCTATCCTGCCATGGAAGGCGTAGTACTCCTGAGATCCTGGTCCCTTTGGGTTCTGCGAGAGAGATCATGTGGGATACCTGACCTAGGGTTGGTCTTTAATAGCATTAAACACGTGGTCGATGAGGATTCAGAATAGAATTAGGTCAGGCTCTACTGCACCATCCTTGCTCAACTCGCGCATGTGTTGGGACGGTTTGTGGATCGTAGCAGAATTGTGGTTCAGGGTCCTCCTCAGGGGAAATTATTGCTTTGGCTTATCACCCTCGGACCCTTGTTTGGGGGGAGACTGGTGGCGCCCAGCATTGCTTTCTTGATCTGCATGAATTTTTATGCTCGGAAGAGGATGTCTCTTGTCTTGGTAACATCATTCTTCACCAGATACTTATAGAATGAGTGGGTGACTTGCAAACCACTGATAAATGCTGTAGCGGCCATGTCTTCATTGCAATTGTATACCAGTGCCATCTGGCTCTAAAAGTAGTTGGCGTAGTTCTTCAGGCACTCCCCTGATTTCATCATCACCATGAGGAGATGGTTACTATTCCTCTGGAACTCTCTCTCTCTGAGAAACGAAATGATTGTAGAAGGTGTCAGTTACATCTTCAAAGCTTCGAAGGGAGTTCTTTGGGAGTGGCTAGAACCACGATAAGCATCACCCTTGAGGCTGGAAAGGAACTCCTGACAGAGGAGGAGGTTGTCGTAAGCGTATACTGCCATCTTGTTTTAAAACTAGCAGAGATAAAGGAGGAGTCGGAGGTTCCTGAGTAAGGTGGGCATCACAAACTTCCTCGGGAAATGGAATGTGGTGATTTTCTCCTACAGTGGTGAGTCGGAGGACCTCAGCCCGCTGTGCTCCATTCCTTTCAGAAATTACTGGCTCGTTTGATGAAGCCACTTCTAAACTAGATCTGTGATATCCTCAATGCGATGGAACTTTGGGGGTTCGGGGATGCTCTGAGTCCTCAGAGCACTCATCATCGTCGCGAGTCTCTGACCAGTCGCACTTTGAGTTGCCAGCAGATTGCGCGATTCCCTGTCATGTTGTGGTGATGGGAGAGCTCGAGCTCTTTCTTCGACAATATGAGAAGGCTGCGACTTTCGTAGTGTATCGACTTGTTTGAGTAGTCATGTCTGAACAAGATCCGCTGCGTCTTTTTCAAGAGCAGACGTCTCGCAGAGTCGAATCATCTCTACTTGCTGATCCTCCATTGCTTCTGCAGGCTGAAAAACATCTGAAGGAGTTGCTTGCTGGTGTGCTGGGGCTCGAGTTAAGGAGCTAGCACCCTCCGCGATGAGGTAGAGAAAGAGTGAGAATCTTCATCATCAGGGACGTGGACGTCAGATAGGTTGGTCGATGACTTGTAGGCTCGACAGCTTTAATAGCTTTCTCCTTTCCTTTTGGAGCGGTAGGGATAGTGGATGTAGCCTGTGAGACGTTTTTCCTTGGTGGAGCCATATCAGTTGTGCGAGGTTGTTTTGAGAAAAAGGTAAGGGTATTGGATGGGAAAAACTTAAGAGTGTGGACTCAAAAATCTCAATGAAAGCATCAAATGTGGTGGATAATTTCAGGAGTTATCCACACGCCAATTAGCAAGGAATTAAAGAATAAATTATAAAGATTAAACCAGAAGATACGGAGATTTACATAGAAACTCGAAAGGGATAAATCACGGAGAGAGAGTTCCACTATAATTTGAAGAAACTTACAATGGTGGCCACCGATCTCTAATACTAGGGTTTCTGGGATTAATTGATTGTCCTCCCTCTCGTTGGAGGGGGTTCTCTATCTTTGAATAAGGTTATAGGATTCTCATCTAACTGAATATCTTATCCTATCTTAACTGCTTATCATGGAGGCGGTTAGAGCCGAACGTCTTTATTTGAATTGAAAGAGTAGTGCTCGTGTTTATCCAGTGGCTTTCGTCTAGCTGTTAATGTGGTTAATCTATTCCCGAGGCATAACTGCCGGATTCAAAGGCTGATTTGGCTTGGAGGTAATGACGCTCGTAAACGACTCTATCTTTGTTCTTCTAACCACTTGGTCTGTTCGGAGTTTGAATGAGATCAGGACTCTTCTGGAGATTTTGGATAAAGCCACGTGTCGCGTAATCAACAAGGGGTTAGATGGACATGCGTCGAGATCTCAGGGAGGTCAGAAACCGCCAACTACATTCTGAGAAAAGAATTTAAAATTGAAGTTTCATTTGCTCAAAAAATGAAAAAATGAAAAAGAAAATTGAAGAGCCATTAACAAGGTGGTAAACCATCAAATGCATTGCATGTCTTTTCTTTATTTTCCCGTTTATTCCCCCACTTTAGCTTTGGATATATATTTTTGTTGCTTTTGTCTTTAAAAAAGAAACCCTCAAATGTATTCCATATCTTTTCTTTATTTCCCCTTTATTCCCTCACTGTTGCTTTGGATATGTACTTTTGTTGCTTTTGTCTTTAAAAAAGAAAAGGCAAATCAGTGTTCTCTTGCTACTGAGAACTGAGGAAAAGAACATTCTTAACTTGGGGACTATTGCACGGCTTAGAGCTTCTCGGCCACTGAAAGGGTGTGTGCAGAAGACTTTCATGTATTGTTTGCAACTTAAGTTCGCTTTGAACTAAACTAAATCAAACCATTATTTTAGAACCTCTAAATTTTTATTTGTATCCATGTATTATGTGAAATGTGTGTGTATTGAGGAAATCAGAAATTAAGCAACTCAAATTACACGACTTCACGAACAAAAATTTAAAACTATTAATGTTAGTCTATGGATTATTTAACATGCAAGTACTTGATCTACTTCAAAGCAAGGTTACCATTTGATGATATTTATGTTAGGAAGGTAAAAGTTCACAAATCGATAAAGAAGCTATGAAACTACAGGAAAAGTATCATTACGCAACTCCGCTATTTGTAGTGGACAATAATCAATGTTGATAATAAATCAGAGATATAATATCAGATTTGTAAATTAAAGTAGTGGATTGGAACTGTACCTACTGAGAATCATGTTCGATCTCAGTGTCCTTATCCTGAGTTGTTGTAGCGAATAGTTGTGGTGCTGGTACGTTGATGTGCACTAGTGTCTGGGGGTGAAATATGTCTTGACACGGGTGGATGCCTATACGAAGTTCAGCGTCTTTGGCAATAGTCAGGGCAATTCTAGAGGTTTCACACTCCTAAAAGGATTTGGATTGAGGAATCTACATCCCACTCAAATTTGAGGAATTTTAATAAGCTTGCGTTGATTCTAAAATAACCAACACATGAGTGTCTTTATAAGCAATACAAAATTATATTCTCATATCATATTAGTAAATAAAAAAGAAAACCAAAGGAAATAAAAAAGAAAAAGAAAAAGAAAAATATTTTAGACTAGAGATTCCAAGTCAATTTCTATAAATAGCACACTCATCGCACGGGCCACAAAAAAAAAAAAAAAAAAAAAAAAAGCAGCAGTTGCTGCTACTGGAAAAAAAATGGAACCCATTGCTACTGAAGAAATGTTTCTCAGCAGCTACAAAGAAATGGATGTGGATCGCAGCAGGGAAGAAATGGAGGCCACCAAGAAGAAGTTATTCAAAGAATGCATGGCGGGGAACTGGGGCGGAGTGATGGAGCTCTGCACCAGCCGGCCGGCCGGCTGGACGGCGAAGATCTCCCGGGACGAGGACACCGTCCTCCACCTGGCCGTCTCCAAGGCCACCTCCGACGTCGTGCGTCAGCTCATTGGCCGGCTGCCCCCAGGCGACGAAGGGTCCGCTGCCTTGGCTCAGCAGAACGTCAGCGGGAACACGCCGCTCCACCTGGCAGCCAGGCGGGGCCTGGCTGACGTGTGCCGTCTCCTGGCGGCGAAGCGCCCCGCGTTTGACCGGATCGAGAGAAAAGAACGCATGCCGAGGAACAAAAGGGGGGAAACACCGCTGTTCTCGGCGGTCCGCTATGGCAAGAAGGAGGCTTTCTTTGCGCTGCGGGGCGCGATGGAAGAAGACTTATCTCACTGCAAGAGGAACGATGGGAATACTATACTGCATATCGCTATCAAAGGGGAGTACTTCGGTATGATATCATCCCCCTTGAGATCCCATGAAGTTATTAGATTTTCTTTATTTCTTGATGGATGATTTGATATTATCACTAACGCTGAGAAAAAAGACTTCAACGTGGTTGCAGTTCACTGTGACATGGTCGCAGTCGTAAAAAATCATATATTTTTAGTGTATGTGATAGCAGTCATCAAAAAAAAAAAAATTGCGACATTCAGAAAAGACTGCGACCTTAATCGTAGTCCTTAAAAAAAACTGCATTTATCGCCAAACCAATCGCAGTGCTTAGGTCTTTCGTCTTAGATATATACCAAGCCCATTCATCGCCAGACCAATCGGGATTTATGTAAATTATAGCAAAAGATAGAAAAGGGTCAGATAACTAATCCTAGACATTTTTATTTTAAACATTAATCAAAATTTATATATATTAATAAAATGTGAACTACATATAGTGTGACCAATGCTTTTGGTTCAAGACTTTTTCATTCTCCTTTGAATTAAACTAAATTAGTTGAATTTATTTATTTACATTCATTTTTAGAAAGGCCTCACTGTAAGATTCCCAATAAGAAAGAAATTTGCTAGAGATGTAACAAAGCAAGCTGAAGAAAAAGACTCACTCACACCCCAAATAATTGGAGAATTGCTGAAAAACTTATTTAACAAAATCAATTACTGGACTTACATTGTGTGTTGTATGTTGTATGCTTGTGTGTCTATGTTTATAGTGATAGTAGTTAATTTGATGAATCATGAATGCTACTACATGTGCAGATTTGGCTTTCGAGATAATTGGTTTGTACCCAGATTTGGTTAACTATCACAATGAGAGGGGGGAGACTGCACTTCATCTTCTAGCGAATAAGCCATTAGTTTTCCCAAGCGGAAGCATAATGGGCCAAATGGACAGCTTCATCTACTCATGTGATTTCATGATCCCTCTCTCAAGAATCAAAGATATAATGCTTTGCTTAAATTACTTTCTGATCAAACTAGTCTCAACTTAATTTTGTTGCTGTAGCTGTAACTGTTGATTCTCTCAAGTCCACATATCCAACAGCCAGGGGCAAAACTCAGTCCAATCAGCTACAGTCCTACAAAGAAAGCAAGATCATGGTGCCAGAGAACTACAACACATGCAGACTATTGTTTTCATTTTTGATCCATGTTTTCAACTTAATAGGTAAGCAGTACTGATAAAAAAAATCAAACTAAACTCATATTTATTATTCTTGTCTCATTCATCAAACTAAACAATTCTGCATAATTTTCATTCTAGGTTCTTGCTTTCACAACCAGTCCAGAAACAGCTGTTACATTGCTGCAGAAAGTTCAGTGCAACTAGTTATCGAACAAGGTGATCGATTTCGCTCTTTTCCTTCTCTTGAGTTTGTGAGTCAGATTTCATTTTTCTTCTTAGTGCAAACAAAAACTTCTTGCTTTCACTTTCTCGGTTATTTAGAGAAACCTTGAGAATGATCTTTCTTAATAATTTACAATGTTCATTCTTATTGCATGATGGACACTGAGTGTTTCAATTGAGATTTTGACTTGTTTCATTCAGAATCAGGTGTCAAAGGTGGAGAGCCGAGTAATGCAGAAAATCAAAGGGAAGGGACAACATCTAGATTTCCAGAAATTTACACTACATGCTTTAATTTCCTTAAGATTGTAGGGAAGATGTTGCTGGTTGTCCTTGGGAGAGGTAAGTGCATTAGTGACATGTTATGCTCTGAATTGCATCCAACCAGATACACGCATTGATGAAACTTTCAAATTTCCCGAAAATGACTTCTTGATGGACTTCCTAGGTTGTTTTTTTAAGAAAGAAAGTGAAATACAATCACCTGTGATTCATTAATATAATGAAACCATAATATACAAGAGGTGTGCATGCAACATAATTCATGAGTAACTTACAATTAACACATGTAAGAAGAATAAAACTAAAGGTAAACTTTGAGTAAACCAAAAAACGATAAAATAAAAGAAGAAGATTACATCGGTGTCACTCTTAATATAATTTTTTCTCCCCTTCTCTCATGAATCTCTTTTCTATCTAAGTTACAAATAAACAGAAAATTACGTAAGAAAAAAAACAAAAATCTTATGTTAAATTAGAACAAAAACCCCTTATCCTAGCTCTCTACCAGTGGTGCCCATTTGCCTTTTGATTTTGTAGTACTTATAGGTAAAACTGAAAGGGGAAGAAGCGTCTGAAGATAGGGGGAGCAAACGCTCCCCCAACCACCTCAACCAAGTCGAGTTTTCGCGACAAGAGAGTGCCAAATTCGGGGGCGCATGCTCTTTATTCTTCTGGCATCTCATTATCCCATTGGTTTATCAGTTTGAGTTCTGGATTTAGCAATATCCTCGTTGATTATCAAACTAACCAAATAGATCTATACAAATCTGATTTAACTGGTATTTATTTAGTATTATCTTCTCCTTCTCCATTGATTAACACTTGCAAAACAGACATTAAGACAAATTAGTTGCAGAGTTTATTACATAAAAATGTGAGAATATAGTAATAGATTATTCAATATACGAGTACAATCACACCTCCACACCTATCTTTTACTCGTCCTTGAGTAAAAAAGAAAATAGAGCTAACCTAATTTAACTCACTTTTATAGGAATCACGGTTGCACTTAGCACGTGCAACAAGCCGTTAAACCCTTAAGTTATCCCTATAGACAAGTATGTCTCGTGAAGATTTTCAGTGAATTACAACTACAAAATCCATAAAAGAAAGAAAAACAAAGTGTTAGCGTTCTAAAAACGCATTTTGAAAAAGCGAGAAAATATTTGAAGAATTTTTACAAAAACATCAAGTAATTTATAAGTCATAGGAACACCAAATTATTTATTCCTAAATTTAGTCTCTTAAAAATTTGTTGTCAATCAAGGTAAGAATTAAAACAATATTTCTCATTTAGTCTATTATTTTACTCTTAATCACATGCATTTTGTGACCGTAAATGTTTTGATTAAGGATTCTTCAACTCTAACTATCATGCCTTACTTTTTTACATGTTATTGTGGTAATATCTCTTAGTTTTATTAGACTTTCTGGTTCGCCCATGTAACGAGCCTTTAATCGGTGACTCCCAAACAGGATGATTTTAGGCCACCTGTAAGAAAACACCCTAAGGATTTAAGGATTCGAGCAAACAAGGCCACAAAACTTAAGAGTTTTTATTGATTATATGAATCACTTTTAGGCGTGAATACTTATGTTTTATGAGACACAAATACCTAGCTTAATCAGAGAATTTTTAATATATATATATATATTATTTTTTGATAAGGCATAAGAATCTTTATTTTGAATTCAAAGTGTGTAAGTATATAAAAAATACATATTTCATCAAGGTAAAAATCAAGACTAAGTTATTTTTTCAATTTTCTTCCTAATCATAAAAAACAAACAAATAAATTTATTTTGACCAAGTAGAAGAAATCCTAATTATGATTCCCCTTTTTAAAATTAACTTAATTTCTTACAGAAAATAAGTCAAAATATTGTTTTCCTTTTCAAAAAGTTTTTAAAAGCAAAGAAAATGCTTTTTTTTATATAAAAGAAAACATATGTTAGAATCCTTCCCACACCTATCTCATGCATTGTCCTCAATGTATAAACGAATGCGTATATGCATGAAAAAGAACAAAGGGAAAGAAAAATATTACCTCAAGGTGGTGGTTCCGGTGGTGGTTGGATTGGGCCAAGCGTTGCTACCCATTTTAAATAATGTGGTGGTTGGTGGAACACACCTTTAATGACCTCTTTTCTATTTACATTGTTATTATCCCCAATTTGATTAGGATCATGCAAGATCCTAACATGAAAATCATCTCGGTTATATGCCAATCTTGGAATATCATCTCGAAATCATAATGATTTATACCTGGGCCCAACAATGAAATGTAACTTGATGGAATGGTTGATGTGGCCTTAAGAGTGGGAGGTACAAGAATCAATATTGACTCAGGAATGTGATTTAAATCAAGTTTAGATTCGAGAGTAAGTTTTGGTTCAAGAGTTAGGTCCAAATCAAAGAATTAAAGTACACATTCATTCCCCATCAATGGAAAGTGACTGTCCAAAATTGGTGGTTCATGTTCTATATTTATAGGTATGAGAATCAGTGTTGGCTCGAGAATTGGGTCTAAACTGGGTAAGGATATCGAAGTCAACATAGATTCGAAAATTGGAACTGAATCACAAATTGGGGATCGGGGTCACTTTCATATTCAAGTTCAATTTCTTTTGAAGTGAAAACTTGTCAATTTGTCCAAGGTTTAGGATTAGTCAAGTTCAATATGTTGTGACGGAATTGAATCTTGATTAAAGTTTTCAAGACATGATGATTCTTGGTTCCTATCTATATGGTTAGAAAATCGGGAATGGTCAAAAATTGGGTAGAGAGAGTTTGCTCATTTCTAGGTTGACTAAATAACTTATTTGTGCTTTTAGCCTATTGATGGACTAGGTAAAAGAATTTTCATTTTGAATCATATCTTCCATACTTTTTTCTAAGTCAATAAATTCTTCTTTTTGTGGTTGGACTAGAAAAATGGAGTAAGGATCTTGGATTTGAAAATTTTGTGGGAGTAGTGAGTCCGTCAAGTTTTGAAATTGACGTGCAGCCTCATGTAAGGCTTGTGTACTCTCGTTTAAGTCAGATTTTTCTTTTATAAGTTGATCTTGATATGGCGTATACGAAACTTAATATTGGTAAGGTGGTTGATAATATGACTTGGGGGTGGTGTATCCCTATTGACTCAGTGAAGAATGAAGATGATGATTCCAATTTTGTTCATTATACTGAGACTGAGGCGTATGTTAATTTGAATAAAACCAATCCAGCATATTTAGTTGGTTAAAGTTATGTAATGCTGAGTTAGTGATATCCGAGTCAAAAGAAGTCAGGGTGAAATATGTATTCATATTAAAGTTGAAAAACTTATGGTTATGATCTATTTCACACAAAAACAAGAACAAACAAAGGCAAAAAATTAAAAGAAAGAAAAAAATCTAGCATATGTTAGGGTAGACCTTAGACCTAAATGACTCCTAATTGGTGACTATTCAGGAGAGGTATATTACTACAGTCTGACCACAGGTTAATCGGCCAGGTAGGGACAAAACACAGTCGGAGGTATCCGTACAGAGCAATGAATTTTAATTACACCAAACCACTGATTTTCAATGATCTTGTCTCTTAATCCCCAACCTTAGATATCAAATTAATCAGAGTCAAACTCTAACAACTTTCTCCTTAGGCCAATCTCCTATTGAGGCCGAGATGTCCCTAGAGCCAACGTCTACTCAGTTTTAGTCAGGGTAGATTAGTGAGTGAGGAGAAAGTTTTCGGGCTAAAGAAGGGTAATGACTTTCTCACCTTATCTTGTTATCGTTTAAGCCCTTAAATAATTTTAGTGCGAGTGTACATAGTAGAAAGTAATACTTAAGCAATATAAACAACATAAAAGTATTCCTATACTACATGCTATACATATGTACCTTTTCTCTAGATAATAATATAAATATAACGAAATAGACAAATGCCCTAGATGCAAAGTCTAACTATTTTTTAACTTTTAAGAACAATCAAGTTACTATTGAGTTAGAATTAGTATATACAATAAGCTAAACAAGAAAACTAATAAATGCAAAAGATAAAACTTTGAATATCAAGCAACCTGCAAGAAAGCAGGTTAGTAGTCCTCCCACAACTGCTGCGCAAACACAGCTTTTGCCGCATTTTCGCGGCAAGAATGTGGTGCTTTGAGCTCTGCTTTCTAGAGCAGAGGCTCAGGGTTGCTATATGTATTCTGCAACTGTTGTTTTTCAGAATTTAGTCCTGCACACAAAAACAGAGAAGAAATGTTAACCTTTAAGTAAATTAAAAAGATTACTATTCCTTCCGACAACAACGCCAAAATTTGATCGAGGCGAAACCTACACAGAAAAATAAAGTTTAGAATTGATAGATAAATAGTGCTAGGTTTCTTAATACTACCGCTATAGCAAGTGGCTATGTAGGTCGTGATTCTCAAGGAGAGAAAATGATAGAAGCGTTTTGGTATTCTTTTTAAGTTTAGTAGATCCGGTTAAAGATTTCTTCTTAGTTTTTGAGGGAAAAAAAAGAGAAGAGTTAAGTTAGAGTAAAAAAATCGAAAGAAATGAAAAGAAGAAGGTGTTGATTTTTTCATTGAAGTTAAAAGAACTAAGTAAAAAGATAGAGAAATAAAGAAATAAATGATTTTTTAAAGTGTTTCTAAATTAAGAAATTAGAAGAAAGAAAGAAAGAACTTTATTTACCTCTTTGGTTGAATACTTACTTTTGATCGTCAACGAAGGTTTACCTTGGATTAGAGGCGATCTGTGCATAGGCCATAAGATCGAATCATATTCCTGTCCACATTACATCATCAAGAACTTCAAAGAGCAAGCGTGAAATGATACGGATATAAAAGAGAAATCCATCATCGTGAGCTACCGATGGCACTCACAATGGCAAGACTATTCTGATGCTATAGATTCATATGGATAGTACTTCAAGCAAAAAGAAAGTAAATACCAAAAGAAGAATAAAACAAAAGGTAAACTTTGATTAAATCAAAAACGACAAAGAAAAAAAGAAGATTACATTAGTATCACTCTCAATATAATTCTTCCTCTCCTTCTCTCATGAATCTCTTCTCTAAACTAAGTTTACAAATAAATAGAAAATTACATAAGAAGAAAAATAAAAATTCTAAGTTAAACTAGAACAAAGAACCTAATCCTAGATCTTTTCTAGTGGTGCCCATTTGCCTTCTGATTTTGCAGTATTTATAGGCAAAATTGGAAGGGGAGAAGCGTCTGAAGATAAGGGGAGCAAACGCTTCCCAACCACCTTAAGCAAGCCGCGTTTTCGCGGCAAGAATCTGGCCAGAGTGCCAGATCCAGGGGCGTGTGCTCTTGATTCTTCTAGCATCTCATCTTATCTCATTAGTTTTTCAGTTTGAGCTCTGGAATTAGCAATATTCCTGTTGATCTTCAAGCTAACTAATTAAATCTATAGAAATCTGATTTAACTGATATTTATTTATTATTATCTTATCCTTCTCCATTGAGTATCACCTGCAAAAATCAGACATTAAGACAAGTTAATTGCAGAGTTTATTACACAAAAGATATGAGAATGTAATAATAGCTTATGCAATATACGCGTACTATCACCTCCTTATACAGAGAAGGTCAACCTTAGTTATGTAACTCATAATCTCTCATTAGATCTTGACCATAGATGAGACCCATCTTCTAATTCATCTCAGATTAGGACTAGGCCGCCCCCCTGGGGTCAGGCTCAGCCCTAGCCGAGCCCAGGCTAGGGCTCCCACCAAGTCAACACTTTAGGGGAAAAAAAAAAATAAGGTCCTCACAAAACATCATGCACTGCTGCTGGAAACACTCCAAGCTTTCATGAAGAAATATGCCATCCATAGAACTGTGATAACTATGTCTCCTCATGATTGTCCTGTGATCCAACCCATGATCAGCAATGGTGAAGCCAAGAAATTTTAGTACTTGCATGGTCTTGATATCAGAGTAGAAATTTTTGGAATTCTCATCTCCCAGTAACAACCAATTCTATCTTCTCTTTTGCTTTATCATATTTTCTACCAAAAATGACTAGTGATCAAGCCCTAGTTTCACCTATCCTCCTCTTTGCTCCAATATATCCCTCCAGGATGCAAGTTAACGGACAAATGGAGATAATCCAATTCTTTCATTATTCTTGCAATGTTCTACTTCGGGCCGGTCGAGTTTGATTTTGATCGAAGACTTAAAGGGTTTTTTTTTTTTTCATATCGACACACGAAATCTTTCTTAATTTTGTTCAATCCCGAAATATTCATATTTCTATATCGACATCTCAAATCTTACAAGTTTGGAAAAAAAAATCCCCCTCTTTTAGCTGTAGTCTATTTACTAACAGTGAACTGGTGAAAATACATTTCTACTTCTTACCAATGGCGGCCAGAGATGACCAGAGAAGGTTAGAGATGGCCAGAGATAGGGTTGGGTTGAAGAGAGTGGGTTAAATGGAAAAGAAATGTGCTTGTTGAGAGGGAAATAGAGGAAAGTGATGAGGGTATAATGATAACTTCACATATTTTTAAAAGATATCTGAATTTAAAAAGAGAATATTCTAAGAATATTCTAGTTTATAAACGGAAAAACTAATGGAGGGGTTTTTTTGTTCCAACTTAAAAGATTTAGGGGGTCGATATAAAAATATGAAGATTTTGGGGGTGAATACAAAATTAGCAAAGATTTTGGACGTTGATACGAGAAAAAACCCTAAGTTAAATTGCCTAAATGGTTTGAGACCACATTCTTATTTTGGTATCAGGTGTAGCAACATTAGTGAGTGATCACTAGTTGCACCACTCAAATAATCATAGTAGATATTGCGAAGCAAATCTAGGCATTCTAAGTTAATCACATATTCCTATTTTCACATGACATTGTCCCCCCCTGTGTTTCTAATATCAAAGAGACCACAGTTGCCAATGCACTCAGTCATGCTTTGCAATTGACAGATGGATAAGCTTCTGCTTCCAAATTTCTCAAAAGTAAATGTGGTATATTGAAGTCTCTGCTAGTATGAAGGGTGACTCTTTAAGATTTTGAGAGATTAACATCAATTCCTATCATAAAGATTTTCTTTGTCGTTTAGAAGTTTGATCAGATACTACAACAACCAAAAGAAATAAATATATAGCATTTGTAGTCTTTACTATTATTTTCTGCATGGAAGAGAGTATCATGTTCCAACTCCATATCTTGGGGTTCCATATCAACCAATTTTTGCCTATGGGTCAATGGGAGTAGCTGTAGTAAAACTGTCAGTCTGGAGGCAAACACTTTGTAATTCTATATGACTTGGCTTCTCAGACCTTAGTCTCAACCAATCCAACTAAACAAGGATTGTACTTAGGAAAGTAGTCTTAGACTATTTAAAGTGTGTAGATCGATGTGAAATGGAGCAGTTTGTCCATAGGATATTCCATCGCAAAGTTGGTACAAACCTTGTTTTGAGAATAGACCTGAAAGGGTCACTTCCTTTTTTGTGTGTGTGTGTGCGCGTGTGTGAGAGAGAGAGAGAGAGAGAGAGAGTGCGGGATATGCTATTATGCACATATAAACTTATACGTTATGGTGGTTTTTCCCATGTGTGGGACATTCGATGGATGATCAACAACGTCCATCATAATCGACATACCCTCAAAGAGTTATATATGAAAAATCATGGTTTTCAATTGAAAGTAAGTATTCACACCCTTCACTAATTATCTAAGCCAACCCGTATTTGACAACTGTAGGAATTGAACCTGGAATGTCCCCCTTAGAAGGAAGTATTTTTACCAACATGTTCTCTATAGACAGATAAAATTTATTTGTCTGTAGATAGAGAGAGATAGACTTGGCTAATTTAAGAAGGATTCAACAGTAGGCCACTCAAATTGAAGATTCTGACATGGACATAAAGAGGGAAAACTAGGTTTTAGGAAATTGGAAAAGAACTTCGTTTGTGAAATTGAAATAAAAGATAAAAATTGATTTGCACCTATCACCCATGTGACCTCTCACCCACTTTTGCAACTCATTCACAAATATTTAGGAAGTTCAACAAATCATCAAGGTTTTCATAAACTCAATATCTCACTAACTGTCCACTTCAATAATAGTCTTAGCCTTATATAAGCCTACATTAAGTAGATTAATCCCATTACAACCAATGTTGACTAAACATAACCAAAACTAAATAAAAATAAGTAAAGAAAACTACTACTCGACATTCTGGAGCGATGCCCCCATCATCCTCCCCGGCTTAAAAGCATTCATCTCTAGTGAATGCACTTCAACTTGGACTCATGTCTTGCATCTTATGCGAGAACAAGTCCTTGTAGGATCCCTATCAACTCTCTCCAGCTTCAAAACATTTGCATCTGGTGAATGACGAAGGTGGGAATCGTCAAGCAAATCTGGATTGAGAGAATCATCTACTCGGCCCGTAACCAGTGCAATCTGACTCGGGCCATCCACGCGAACGAACTAGGTATCACTGGTATCCTTCATCGACAATTAAGATGACCTTATCCTCCAAAATTCCCTCAATATCCTCAGTGTGATGACTCCTCGATAGTGGTGGTGGTGGTGGTGGATGCACTAGAAAGGATGCAGACCTGTGGAATTCAAGGAAGGTGGGTCAAGAATAACAGCAGAGTAGTCAACTAGAGTGTGGTAGGAAGTCAAATCCTCGACATTGAAAATCAGGTTGATCCCTAGCTCTCATGGAATCTCAACCTCATAAGCATTGGAACCAAACCTCCTCAAAACTTTATGCGGACCCATACGTCGAGTATGAAGTTTCTTCAAAGTTCATAAAGGGAAATTCTCTGGGCGCACTTTAACCATCATCTCATCTCCTACTGTGAATTCTTGCAATTGCTTATGCAAATCTGCAACAGACTTATAATTATCATTGCTAACTGCTATATATCAATGAATGTCATCATCCAAATCATGCAAATGTTTTGTAGATAATTCAATAGAGGTACTGGGCCGATTACTATGGGAAGAAGATCTATAGGTTTCCTATGCTCATAACCAGTAACTATCTTGAATGGACTCAAATCAGTAAACTTATTGACCGAATTGTTATATGCAAACTCTGCCACAGGTAAAACCGTAAAAAATTTGAGCACAATAAGACACCAAAGTGGCTTCTTACTCTCCTTATCAATGACTATCACAGCCTTGTGACTTCCCACACTAGACTTAGGTTTAGCAGGTTGCACCACTATCCTCTTCCAGTTAAACTTAATTCATAAGTGTTTGACCTGCCAAAACTTGTTACATCCAAATCATAAAACCATGTCCTACCAATTGAGATATGTGCGACGACTATATCCACCACATCCCACCATATACGGTCCTGATAATTAGACATTTGGATAGGTATTCAATAACATTAGGCAACAGATTGAGTGATTTTGTCAGCTCAAATAATGTTGTATGGTTGTGGGTGGGATCAGTTTTGAGACACATCTTCTCAAATCTATTTTGGAGATAATATTAACACAACTTCCTCCATCAATCATCAATCATTAACTTGTAACTCTTTCTCTTATGTACGATGTATGTGTAAAACACGCTAGACCTACACCAATCCTCATTCCTATATGAAACGTGGAGACACCTAATGACACTCAACTAGATGCTAGAAACCCTAATGTCCTCATTGGTATCACTAGAATTTCCTACCTATCATATATCTCCTCCTCGAACTTATTGTCATCCAAATCAATGCCCTCGACAAGAAGGTTTCTAGACAAACATTCTGCAGCAACGTGAGCATAATCGTGACACCTATATCATAGCATACCCTTCGCTCCTTGCTTTGATGACTCACCTATCACTAACATACCCTTGGGGTCCTTTGTGGTATTAGCATTAGGTCTGATAGTATTTCCACGCTGATGTCTAAACTGCTCTCTCACTTTAGGGATGAACCTATGCTCTAGAGAAACTTAAGGGAGTTTTCTATGTCCTGTGCTAACTTACTAGCCTGCACAAAGGATATCACATTTTGGGAGTGAATAAGCATAGCACAATATATATCAGATCTCAACCCTAAACGAAACTTAGATATGGCCTAGTGACAGTCCTCTCACACCTCACAATAAAGGGTTCAGTCATCAAATGTAGTCATGTAATCCTAAACTGACATACTACACTGACAGAGGTTGTGCAACAATTCTAGGAGATGATGCTTATAAGACTCGGGAAAATATTTCTCCTTAAACTTGTCTTTCATCTCTTTCTATGATTGTATAGGATCCTTTTCCTCTCACAATCCTCTCTATCAATTGATCCTAGATGACCCTACTAGTCTTATCCTAGCAAATCAGAATTTACATTCTTCAAATATCATATACTTGTTAAAGTAATAATCCATACCAGCTAACCAGTCAGTGAAACCCGAGGAGCATGGATGTCGTCAAATGTGGGAGTTTCAACTTTGATCCTACGTGTGATGTTATCATTGTCATCCTTGTGCCTATAGGTACTTCCATCCCTCCTCTCATCATGATCGTTTCACGAGACCTATGGTCATCTGTGACTTCTTCGTTAAGTTATTTTTTGACTCTATCTAACCAATGTTTGACTTCCTGAAACTCCTTAAGTAAAAGGTCAATTTTCTCTTCCATATCAGTATGATTAGGATTATACAACTTTCTGTTATGAAGGAGCATGCACTAATCTAAAACATACACAAAAATAAACACACAGATGCAACGCAAATCCTAACTCCAAATACTATATGCATGCAATTATGTGAACAATAAAATCTCTAACGGATCAGTCTCTAGAATATAAAAATACGTCATAAACGATGAATATGCAAGCAATCAATAATTTTAGTAAGCAACAATAGCAATGATAATTACTACATGCACAGAAAATTCACAAAAAATGCAAAAATAACACAACTATTGGGATAGTTTAGATATTATCCAAAGGCGATGAAGAAGCAAATACATGAGTGGTGAGTCCTTAAGAGCTTGTAGGAGGAACATACTTTGGCCTGGAGCTGAAATTCTTCCAATAACTCAGAAAATCATTCAGGAATTCCAAGGACTTGAATTTGGCCCGAATCAGACTTGAATCGTTCTGAAACAACTTCTGAACTGTTAACGAGTCTGCAGAACTGTTATCGTGTCGAGTCCAGTTGACAGTGGACCCAGCTCTGGTCGGGTCAAGTCTGCACTGCTAAACAGATCCGGGCTAATATTTAATCGGGTTGGATCTGGAACTGCTATCGGGTCAGGCTTGTAGTAGATCGGGTTGGGTCAGACCAGATTATACAATAACCCAATTCGGACATGGGTCAAATGTTGGATTTGCTCCAAACGTGTGCTTGTTGGCAGAGTAAGAAGAAGATCCGGCAGTGTTAAAGGGGAAAAGGATTGTCGACGTCGATGGTTAGAGTGGGAGGAGGTGTTGGCATCGGTGACGAGGGTGTAGGGATGTTGTCGACAACCTGAGTTCGAGTTGAACTCGGGTTGCCGAGATCGAGGATGAAGGCTGGCGGTGATGGCAACAGATCGGTGGTGAGATCTGGTGGTGCTGTTGTAATATCCTAATCTGATAATACTTGATTAATATAATAATTAATATTGATAATTTGAATTGTTTTGATTTATTAATATTGACAAATTTACTTATGCTACGTAAGTATTTTCATGCAAAAAAGGATTTAAAATAAATGAATGCATGTATGTATACACACACATACATATTTTTGTGTGTGTATGTAAGTGTATATGTATTTGTATGTATAAATAAATAAATAAATATAAATATTTATTTATTTATATTACTAGTATATATTACATGTATATTATATATATACTATATAATATTTTATAGCATGATAGGGTGGAAATTAAGGGTGAGGTGGAGATGCAAGGAGGAGGCAGATGAATGAGGTGATGTACTGGGAATTGTTAGAGTGAGGTGGAGAATTTTAGGAAAATCAAAAAAAATAAAAATAAAAGTGTAAAATAGAATGGATAATTGACAATCTTTCCTTCTCCTTCTCACTCTCCTCCCCGAACTCTCTTTTTCTCTCTTTGACCCAGCACAATTGGCCACAATCCCCTCCCTCCTCTTCTTCTAGCATCTCCACCTCACCCTTAAATTGAGCATACAAATTCTTGATTTATGTCTTTGAGTATACAAGTTCTTGATCTAACTATTTGATAATGATCTAAACAATTAAAATACTTATATAAATTTAGGTTTTAAGTATGCTACACTGTTAAACTAACCAACTTATTATTTAGAACATTCATTTATAACATTTGATTTGTTTTTGAGCACTCCTAATGGTGTATATCAACTTAAATAGAGCAAGTCTCCAATTTATGGTTCATGAAATTGAATTTGAATGGGAATGATCAAATCTTTCCCAAAAGCCCAACTCCACACACACACACACACACACACAAATGTGTGTATGTGTAGTCTCTTTATGTCCTAAGTCTATTCAAAGAGACACATGTATCATGTAATTCTTTTCTGCTTCTAATTTGGGAGTCACACTTTCTTCTTTTTTTAATTTACTAATTCATTTTCTTTGAAATTCAACTGTTTATCTTGTGTTACTCTTGCATCACGAAGGTAGCATGCTAATTATTTAAGATAACAAATTGTTTTTCTTTCTCCACCAAGAAGTCTTCAACCTAATTTTAGAGAGAGTGGAAAAATTGGAGGTTTTTTAACTCGTATCGGAACTCATGTCAGAGTTCATTGGAATCATTGAAGATAGATCAGAAGGAGCAGTGCGAGATCGCAAGAGGATCTGAGAGTTAAAGCTTCTAGAGTCTCCAGAGTTGTTGTCCTTCGTGAGTGTTGTCTCGGTGAAGTCTCCAGAGTTATTTCCGGAGCTACTGTCTCTTCCAAAGTATTATTTTTGCGGGTCTCCAAGAAGTCTCCAGAGTTTTGTCTCCGTGAAGTCTCCAGAAGTCTCCAGATTGTTGTCTCCGTGAAGACTCTAGAGTTGTCTCTGGGAGTCTCCAGCTGTCATGGACGCCTCCGGAGTCCTGTGAAAATTTTGATATTTGCAAAGTCGGTTGAATGAACTGACCCTGCTCTATTCTAAAAGCTTCTCTCCTCTTATCTATAAATAATGATTAAGAACAAGAAAGAGGTGTGTAGAAAAAAAGAGAAAAAGTCACAAATTGTATTCCTCTTGTAAAACTCCAGTGATTTTCAATATTTTCTCTTCTGCCCTAGGGATGTAGGCAAGCTTGTCGAACCTCGTTATATCTTCATGTTCTTCTGTTGTGTGGTTGTTTTTGCCTGTGGGCGATTGTGTGTGGCCTCCTCCTCTCAAAAATTCTTACAAGTGGTATCAGAGCTCTAGGCTATGCTTGGGTTTTGTTTGTTAGAGTGAATCTTCATTTGAAGCTTGATTCTTGGAGATCTGAAGCTTCAGTGGTGATAAAAATCGGATTTTAATTGTTGGATCTTGTCTTCTATCTTTTTGTGGAGAGATCAATTGGAAGCACTACTTATGAATTTTAATTGAAGGTAAAAATCTTTTATTTATCTTGGACATCTATTCCATAGTTATTTTACTTGCTTATTATGAGAATTCGGAGTAGAAATGGCCGAAAAAACATTCGATGGAACTGATTTTTTCGTTGTAAAGAACATATAGAATATTTATCATTTCAAGATTGATGTGGTGAATGTAGGCTGTCCAAAAGTTACTGGAGGACAAGCCATTGAAAAGCAAAGTTTCAAGCTCTAGACGCGAGGGACTATCACCCGCGTCTCAACATCAAGGCGCGTTGGCTCGACACCCGCGTCTCAGCATCAAGGCGCGTTGACTATCACCCGCGTCTCAACATCAAGGCGCGTTGGCTCGACACCCGCGTCTCAGCATCAAGGCGCGTTGGCTCGACACCCGCGTCTCAGCATCAAGGCGCGTCGGCCTGACACCCGCGCCTCAGCATCAAGGCGCGTCGGTCTGACACCCGCGTCTCGGCATCAAGGCGCGTCGGCCTGAAACCCGCGTCTCAGTTATAACCGCCTTGGTTAAGGGACCAATCACTGCCCACACGTAAGGGAGACTAGCTCCCATCGTGGCGTGTCTTTAGCAGGCACATGGGTTGGTTACCGCCCATGTAGCGGGGAAGTTGGCTCTCATCGTGGAGTATTTTTAGGGGGGGCAAGTTCACCCCCTAAGACCTCTATAAATAGCCCCGTCACTATGAAAAAGGGGTCGGAACCTTGGCGATCAGAAAAAAAAAAGGGGCATCAATAGACAAAAAGAGGTCGAGAGATATCAACAGGCGCGACACATACAGAGGGAGAGAGAGCTCGACTCTTCAAGCTAACTTGCTGCGTACAAGTTGCTCTTCGCCTACCTTCTCTTTTAGAGTTTTGGTAGACGGAGCTGAGTTACTCCTTCTACCTGCCAAGGAGAAGATCCCTTGACGGTCCAGACGGTCATCTGGTCAACGGAGAACAAGATTCACTCTCCACCGCCACACGAAGAACCCAGCACTAAACAAAGGGGGGATTCAAGCTTCAACATCCTCCCTCCCTTGTAACCGGAAGATTAGTCTGTTGTAATTTTTCATCTGATTCAAGGAAATTTTACACCTCCTCCTTTTCCGTGTCCAACAAGAGATGGCGACTCCGCTGGGGACTACCTTCGTTACTGATGAACAGGTAGTGGCGCAAGATGACGTCCACCATAAGGGAAAGATGGTCGAATCGCTCGTTGTCGAGTTCGACCAGGCGAAGTACGAAGAGTTCCTCTCTTCTGGCTCCAAGAGCCCAAAGACCCGCGTCTATCGCAGGGTCTCGGCGGGGAATAACTCCGAAGCTCGAACTGAGGCTCTCTTGGGCGCCACTGCTACGGTCCCTTGTGCACAGAAGACCCGCGTCAACGCCTCTCAGAAGGCCAGCGTGGTCTCACGCGCGACTGCTGCTGCGACCAACTGCGTCGCACAAAAGACCCGCATCAGTGTCCCTCAGAGGACCCGCGTGGTTAAAACCCCTGATGCTCAGCATCAGGATGTTGTCGGTTTCTCTCCTCCTCCGCGACGCAACCGAAATGCTGAGCAGACGTGCGCGTCAGCTGCAAGTTGGAACCGTCGGTTGTCCAACTGAGGCTGGACGCGACGTACAATCGCGCGCCTTGCCCACGCCGCATCCAGTACGTGAAGTCCGCGTTTGGCGTCCCAAACGCGAGATTCCTCCAGTTAGGTCCTCCGAGGACCAACTCATCAAACGCCAAGGTGAGACCTCTACGCCTCGTCAAGCGCAAGAGGCACGAGCCCATAGGCGTGGGGCCCAGCAGCCCATCCTCTCTCACCCGTCTCTGCCCGGATGCACCAGGCATCAGCGCGAGACCCGCGTCTCATCTCAACAGAGACGCCAGGCGCGCATCAGACAGCCACGACGCGAGAGCTGCGTCCCTGAAGTCTGCATCCATTCTGCACAGCACATAGATGCCTCCCGTCTTCGACGTTGTGAGGCTAGTCTCTTTGATCCCTCTTCCATGGATTTGAGGGATTATTTAACAAAGAAAAGAAGTGCCAATCAGGCCACTTCGTCGTGTTGCTGCCAACGGCTCATCTCCATGCTCTCGGAGTGCCGTTGCGGGTCGAGTGTGCACCAGCAGTCTTTAGTTAGACAGCTGACCTCGATCCCCCCGTCAGCCAAAAGAAGGCGCTCCCATAGAAGGAGAACCTTCTCTGACGTTGAATACCCGGAGCTTACTGCGAACATGACAAGCAGAAGCAAGAGAAAAGGACTCGCAGTCAGCTCAGATGAGTCTGACTCTGAACCGGAAGGAGTATATCGACACACTCGCACCCGGACTGGGGCCATTCCCCCGGTTGACTATAATGCCTTAGCCCATGGCGTTAAAGTGAACGATTCCCACTCCGCCGTAGTGGAATCAGGGGCTTCAAACTCCTCCGTTGAGAAGGAGACCTCTGCCTACATGACAGGCACTCCTGATGAGACAGCTAGACGTCTGGAATAGATCCAAAAGAGACAAATGGAGATGATTGTGTCTCAACAGGAATCTATCGACGCTATCAAGCTGGCGCTTGCACAGCTGCTCGAAGACAGGAGGAGATCTCCTACTAGGAGGCCGAGGGACAGAGAGAGAAAGGGAGGAAGCTCATCTTCCGAGCCTTCTGAAGAGAAGCCTCGATCTACTTCTGGCTCGTCCAAACCCTCGTCAAAGGGCGACCGAGACCCAGGGAAGGCTCATGCTAAAAGGATGAGTCAATTGGAGGAACGCCTCAATGCCCTTGCCAGTCGCAAAGACCTCCAAGAAGCTGGAGTGGTCCGGCCCTATCCAGCTGAGTGGGATTTAGTCCCGTACCCTCCTAAGTTCAAGGCTCCAACCCTCCAAGCCTTTGATGGGAAGGGGTCCCCTAATCAGCACATCTACTACTTCAAATCTCAAACTGGGAATGTAGTAGATAATGACGCCATCCTGGCGCGACTGTTCATCGGCACCCTGAAAGGGTTGGCCTTTGAGTGGTTCATGAAACTCCCGGAAGGTTCTATCAAGAACTGGGGCGACTTGGAGAAGCTGTTCTTAACACGCTTCTTCGAAGATGACTCCTAGGTCACAATGCCCACCCTGTTAGCTACGAGACAGCGAAAGGGAGAGTCCGTCAAATCTTTCGTGGAAAGATTTCGGAACGTGGCACTCCGGTGTCCAAGCGGTATGACCCAGGCCACCCTGGTGGAAACATGCCGCCACAACCTCCAAACCTCACTCCTTGCTCAAATAGGAGTTGCTGAAAGCCGCACCTGGAAACAATTAGTCCAACAAGGTGAACAGGCTGAGGAGATTGTTGCCCGCGTCAGGGCAGAAGAAGGTAAGCCGCGGCCGGAGAGGTCAACTAGGCGAGCGCCAGACACCTCCCTCCAGACAAAGCGGAAGGATAATTTGGCGACGGAGACCAAATCTCCCACCAAACCTCAACCAGCCAAGGCGAGTGGCTCTTCAAGCCAACCCCGCGCCAACAAGCAGTATTCCTTCAAGAAGGAACATGTCGATTTGCTCTTCAAGCTACTTAACAAAAGCAACCGACTGAAGCTCCCTGAGGCCAGGTGCCCTCAGGAAGTCGGCAAGACCGACAACCCCAACTACTGCTTGTACCACAGGATGTTGGGACACCCTACCAAAAGCTGCTACGTCTTCAAGGACATCCTTCAGGCTCTGATTGACGCGGAGGTGTTGAAACTCCGACCAGAACAGAAGGAGGTGACAGCCAACATGACGTCAGTTCTCCAGTTCGGGAGACAACCTCCAACGCCTGCGGGGATAGCTCCTATCCCAAGAGAAGAGCTGAGAATGGTCAACACAGACCCTCACCAGCAGCAGGAGAAGGGCTTGGTACCCGTCCCTACGCCTCAAGGGGAAATCATGTGGGTCCACCCTGACCTAGTGGACAGCCAGCAGTGGACTACTGTAACCAACAGGAAGTCCAAAGGCAAGGCAAAAGCTTCGTCTTGCCATGTGGTATGTGCTTCCTCCCGAGAAGCAGAGGATGATGTTCCCTCACTGACTGATTCAGAAGAGGAAACAATGGTTTTGGCCGCAGAGCCCAACCAACCAATGACGGGGACTCGTTCAGGACAGCCCTACTTAAAGCAGTACGACGAAGTGGCGGCAAACCCTCCACAACCGGCTGCAGAGCCAACTAGGCCCTCCACGAAGCCACCAGTGGAGAAACAAAAAGAGACTCGATTCTCTCGAGCTCTTCAAAAGGGTATAGCAGAAGGATCCACAACGCCTTACCGCTTTGATGTCTTGGCTCAATTGGCCAACATCCCGACGCGGATCACCCTGTATGAGCTTCTAAGACTATTAAAGTCGACCAGGGAGGCTCTACAAGAAGCTCTGGCAAATGCTGAGGTCTTTATGACCCAGGTGCCAAAGAAGGAAGATGTAGAGAATTGTCTCCACACCTCCCAGAATGCTCCCTGCATTACCTTCACGGCAGATGATATGCAGGTTAAAGGGAAGCATGATCGACCCCTGTACTTCACAGGTTATATCGGATCATCTGAGGTGAACCGCATTCAGGTAGATCCAGGGTCCGCATTGAGCATCATGCCCCGCCGAGTCATGCAACACCTCGGCATCCCTACCCACCGTCTGAGCCCTACACAGACGACCATCTACGGGTTCAATGCCAACGGCACCCGTCCGATGGGGAAGATCAAGCTCAAGTGCCAGATTGGGAGCCTCAAGTCAGAGGTGATGTGCTACGTCATCGATGCCGACACTTCCTACAACCTGCTGCTGGGACGACCATGGATCCACCGCAACTCCATCGTTCCCTCCACTCTTCACCAAGTCATGAAATACATTGACGCGAGTGGGAAGGTGCAAACGTTGGTTGCCGAAAGGTATCCGTTTAAGGGGGTCAAAAATTATTTCACGGACTCCCTCCTATATCAGGATCCGGTGGATGAAACTCCGCAACTGGAGGTGCCAGACTCTGGTAATGAGGCTGACACTGAGCCCGAGCAAGAAGAGTGCCTGTGGAAGTTGGAACCACTTGTAAAGAGCACTAATAAGCTCAATGTTGATAATACCACCGACGATGCAGGCGGTTGGTATATTAATGAGAATTTAGACTTTGAGTATTTTTCTGCGTGTGCATCCGATTCAATACCGTCGGATACTAGTACCGACGTAGACGATGACATCTGGTCGGCAATGGATGCTTTGACATCATTGCATGTACCGGTAAAATCATCTTTCGGGACATACCAGGATAATGGTGATGCGCAGGAATCTGTATTCATGGTTCCGACAAGACGAAAAGGCCAAAAACCAATCCTTTTTGGGCGAATGACGACTGAACCAACGCCCCGCGAAGAATCGGAAAGTGAGGAGAAATCCCCTCAGCTCAGTCATTATGAACCAAAAGCGCTCAAAATGATGAAGTGCATGGGGTATGATCTAACCAACAGACCCGGGTTGAACTTCGGCAAAGGAAGAAGAACGCTACTTCGATCCTTTGTGCCGAAAGGGAAGGCCCCCGATTATTATCATCGGACGCGCCGGGGTTGGGCTATGTATCAACTCCGGTTCCATCAGCCTCCGATTCTCAAGAATCGTCGAGCAACAATTATTCTTCAGACACATCATCTTGGGAGTCAGATGTCAGTGTTGGCAACATCTTCAAGGAACTTTCAGTGAACATGGTTTCGACAAGCCACCTCGGAGATGGAGATGAAGAAATGATCCAATCCGATACAGATCCTTGGATCAAACATTTAAATGCTCTTTGGGACACCCGCTTTGAACAACGCGAGCCACCCACAGAAGACAAGGTCGTTCAGATCAACCTAGGAGATGAGGCTAACCCTAAACCCATCTTCATAAGTGACGGCCTGTCACCTTCAGAGAAGAAGGATCTAATATCTCTTGTACAAGAGTATATAGACGTCTTCGCCTGGAATTATGAGGACATGCCAGGACTTGATCCTCAAGTGGCCATGCACCGCCTCAACATCAATCCGGACGTAAAGCTTGTCAAACAACAACAGCGACGGTTTCGCCCAGAAATAATGGAGGCAATTCAATCAGAAGTCAGAAAACTTATTGATTCTGGCTTCATCAGGGAAGAACAACATCCGGACTGGGTAGCCAACATCGTCCCCGTTTCCAAGAAGAACGGGAAGATCATGATCTGCATCGACTTCCGCGATCTAAACGAGGCCTGCCCCAAAGACGAATTCCCATTGCCAATCACAGATGTTATGATTGACAATACTTGTGGATTCGAACGAATGTCCTTCATGGACGGATTCTCAGGATACAATCAAATCAAAATGTATCCTGATGATGAAAAGCATACCTCCTTCAGGACTCCTCTAGGGGTATATTGCTATACTGTCATGCCTTTTGGACTGAAGAATGCGGGGGCAACCTACCAAAGGGCCATGAATGCCATTTTCCATCAGCAAATGCGCAAAACGGTGGAATGTTATGTCGATGACATTGCAGTGAAAATTCGCATTAAAGGAGATCACATAGCTGATCTGAAGGTGGTCTTCGACATCATGCGGGCTCATCAATTGAAGATGAACCCTACCAAGTCCTTCCTGGGGGTAGCCAGTGGCAAATTCCTAGGATTTGTTGTGACTTCCACAGGAATCCATTTGGATCCGGAAAAAGTCCGCGCTATCCAAGAGATGCGACCCCCGAGAAACCTCAAGGAACTCAGGGGTTTACAGGGTCGATTGGCGTACATCCGCAGGTTCATCTCAAACCTCTCTGGAAGATGCCAGCCCTTCGCTAAGTTGATAAAGAAGGGTGTCTCGTTCATTTGGGACGATGCTTGCCAACAAGCGTTTGAGGAAATCAAACAATACCTCACCCAACCACCAGTCCTTGCAGCTCCAGTAGCCGGAAAGCCTTTCCTGGTGTACGTCCGGGCAATGGACCATTCTTTGGGAGCTCTACTAGCTCAGAATGATGAAGAAGGACGAGAACAGGCAATCTACTATCTGAGTAGAACAATGATCGGAGCCGAACATCGGTACAACCCGATCGAGAAGGAATGTTTGGCACTAGTGTTCGCCATTCAGAAAATGCGACACTATCTGGTAGGCCAAACTATAAACGTCATATCAAAAGTCAACCCCCTGAGGTTACTTATGACTAAACCGTCATCGTTAAATGGCCGGCTGGCAAAATGGGCCATATTGCTATCACAATATGAGATGCATTTTCTGCCACAAAAGGCTATTAAAGGACAAGCGGCGGCGGATTTCTTAGCTGAACACCCAGATCCGAGAGCAGCCAAACTCTACGAGGATCTCCCAGATGAGGTTGCTGAAGTCTGCCTGACTCAGACATCGTTCGAAAGTCAAGTATGGCAACTTTTCTTCGACGGTGCATCAAGAACAAGCCCGAGGGGACACTTAGTAGCAGGGGTAGGGGTAGTACTTGTATCCCCACAAAATTATGTCATTCCCCGAGCTGTCTCATTAACTGAGCCCTGTTCCAACAATGTGGCGGAGTACAACGCTCTTTTGATTGGGATGCAATTCGCCGACGAGATTGGCGTTAAAAATCTCGAGGCATACGGCGACTCCAAGCTCATCGTCAGCCAAGTTCGCGGGGAGTACGAAGTCAGATATGAAGACTTAGTACCCTATTACAGCGCGACTATCCGCATGGCCGAAGGGTTTACAAGCTTCTACATCGACCATGTACCGCGCAGGCAAAATGCGCACGCAGATGCACTCGCATCCCTGGCTGCCTCCCTAGCTCTTCCAGCTGGAGCAATGGAGAAAATATTCGTCTACAGCCACGACTTGCATTGCCCGAAAAATACTCTCGAGGACTATCAGGAGTCAAAGGGAGATTGTCGAGGCAAAGAAGTGCTGGAATTGTCGGCCGGTCCAGAGCTTAAAGACTAGCGATTCTCCTACATCGACTATGTCTTGTACGGCATCCTGCCTGAGGACGCCAAAGAAGCGGCTGCCATTCGAAGGAAAGCCCCTAAGTTTTACTATAATGCGATTACACGAACATTGTATCGTCGGTCGCATGACGGGATCTTACTTCGGTGCCTCTCACCAAAAGAGGCCCAGGAGGTATTGAAAGAGGCCTACGACGGTACGTGCGGAGCCCATCAACCTGGCCCAAAACTGGCACATCGACTTCAAAGATTGGGTTATTATTGGCCCAAGATGATTGCTGATGCCGTCACTTATGCCAAGAGATGTCACGCCTGCCAAGTGCACGTCGATTTTATCCATCAAGCACCAGGATACCTCCACTCTACGACTTCTACATGGCCATTTGAAATGTGGGGGATGGATGTGGTTGGTCCTATCAGCCCACCATCATCAAAGGGACATCGGTTCATTCTAGCAATAACCGATTACTTCTCCAAATAGGCCGAAGCCATTCCTTTGAAGGAAGTGAAGTCGTCCAACGTGATCAAGTTCGTAAAACATCACGTTATTTACCGTTTCGGTGTACCTCGGCAGATTGTCCATGACAATGGACCCCAGTTCATCAGCCAGGCATTCCAGAGATTCTGCGCTAAGTTCAGAATCCAGAGTGTGTCTTCAACAGCATACTATCCTGCCGCTAATGACCTCGCAGAAGCTTTCAACAAGACCATTGGCAAGCTTCTCAAAAAGTTCGTCTCGAAGAGTCAACGCGACTGGGACGACAAGCTAGGCGAATGCTTATGGGCCTATCGCACAACAGTACGAACCCCGACAAAGGCCACGCCGTTTTCCTTGGTATACGGATGTGAAGCTGTGCTTCCCCTGGAAATCCAAATTCCATCTCTACGCGTCGCCTTGACAGCAGAGATGACGACAGAGGAGAAGCATCGACAGCGACTCTAGGAACTGGAGGCCTTAGACGACAAGCGTCTGCAAGCCCAACAGCAAATCGAGCTCTACCAAGCTCGAATCACCAGAGCCTTCAACAAGAAAGTTAAAGTATGAACTTTCAAGAAAGGCGATCTTGTCTTAGCCGTCAGAAGACCCATGGTGATGACGCACAAAACAAAAGGAAAATTCCAACCCAAATGGGAAGGACCATTTGTGGTAGAGTCAGTCTACTCAAATGGGTCATATCGCCTCATAACCTCGAATGGCGATACACTTATGATGCCAATCAATGGCAGATTCCTGAAGAAATACTATCCTTAGATGGTATTCTTCCGCTGATCAAGTTAAAAATACACCTCTGATCAAAACAAGAAGAGCTTCTTCATTAATATCCGATGCTCCCGATGGCTAAGGATAGAGGGAAATGTTGGCTTTTAAGTCCAACATAAGTCTTCGACAACTCATCATGCTGAGGAGAATAGCATGGCTAGCCCAACTCAAACGATAGTTGGTAAAGGCACCTCAAACCCGTTGACAGCTGAGGATTTGCTAAAAATCCTAAGGGACACGTTCCCATTTGATCCGACGCCTCCGACGGCTAAGGATAGAGGAAAATGTTGGCTTTTAAGCCCAACATAAGTCTTCGACAACTCATCATGCTGAGGGGAATAGCATGGCTAGCCCAACTCAAACGGTAGTTGGTAAAGGCACCTCAAATCCGTTGATAGCTGGGGGTTTGCTAAAAATCCTAAGTGGACTTGATTCCACTCTTTCCTCCAAAATTCCTTACCAATTCTCATCCACAGAATGGTAGGACCACAAAAAAAACAATCGTTGCCAAGTTAACACCATACCTCTGGTAATGAGATACCCCTTGTAGAGTACAAATCTTGCTTGTCAACTCTACACTTTGTCAAGTTAACACTACACCTCTGGCACTTCAAATCTCACTTGTCAATTCTCATCCATAGAATGACAAGTCCTCAAACTGTTTTCGGCTCAAGCCAATTCTTGTCAAGTTAATATCACACCTCTGACAAAACTACTGTTTAAGTTAACATTATACCTCTAAGCAGTACTTCAAGTTTCTGCCAGGTTTAATATTACACCTCTGACAGTCACTTTTCTTCAGTCTTCCACATCGAAGCTGAAATGAATGATGCCAAGTTAACACTACACCTCTAGCATCTGAGTCATCACTAAGTTCAACAATACACCTATGGCCATGATCTTTCCTCGACTTCCTTGTCTAAGTCGAGATGACCAATGCTAAGTTCAACATTACACCTCTAGCATTACCTCACTGTTAAGTTAAACATCACACCTATGGCAGTGACATTCTCAGTTTTTCCTAAACAAAACTGAAATACTTCTGAGTTAAGTTAATATCACACCTCTGACTCGCATCCTTGTCAAGTTAACATTACACTTCCGACAAGACCACTTTCAACCCGTCAAGTTAATATCACACCTCTGATGGTAACAAACCTTCCTAGACTCTCCACGAGTCTAATCTCACTTGTTATTCTCTTCAATAGAATAACAGGTCCACCTAAAAACATTGTTAGGTTAATATCACACCAATTAACAGTGTTTTCATCAAATCCCCAGCTGAACTCGATTAAGTTAATTCTAAACCTCTGATCAGAGTTCACCCTCCCTGGGGGTACCAATTATACTTGTCACTTTCTCTTATAAAGTGGCAGGTTCATCAAAAATTTCATCCCTGTCAAGTTAACATTACACCTCTGACAGTATTGTGAAAATTCTCGAATCTTGACTTATTAAGATTATCATCATAAATTTAACAAAGTCAAAGATTCTTTTGCTTCTATGAGTCTAACTGAACACAAAAAGTTCAAGACACTGAAAGAGGCAAAAAGAAAAATGTCACTTTTATTGATGATCCAGGCAAATGAAAGTGATACAAAATGCTCTCTTATACAATAAGATTGAGTGTTACAGTCCCACACGCTTTAGCAGATCCCCGAGCTCGGTAAGGACAAAGCCGACCATCCCGCCCCACCATAGTTTCTCCGTGGAATGGACCCACCCGGGCGCACGGAACCCAACCGGATAATCACCCTCCGCTTCCATGAATGCGTTGAGGAAGGTAGTGCCAAGTTGTGATATCTCTCCAGCCGGAACCTCAGACTTGCGCGACCCAGGAAAAAGGCCGATAACCGACCTATCATGGCTATCATGACGGTGTACTTTATGGGAGCCCAAATCACCGAGAGTAATCTCAGAACATATCGAGAGAGGTCCCATTCCATCTTCCGAGGGACGGACATGTGCTGGAAATAGGACAGCGGGAACATCCTCTCCATGTTTGGAAGAAAGAATCTTCCACCCCTTATTTGACGGAGCCATTTGTAAGTTCCGTCATATACGCGATAGCCGCCATCGTGGATGCGATCTCCGAAGAAGAAGGCAGGCTTCTCCAGCTTGATGCCAGCATCCGTTGTGAATGCTGCGTCGGTCATAAGCACCCGAAGAGTCCTCATGTCAACATTCGAGAGCCTCTCCTCACGAGCCTGCGACTTGTCAGCAGTCACAGGGACAGTCCTTTGTAGCACAAAGGTCAAGTCCCGGTCAGCACCACCTACATGTCCAAAGTGGCGCGTCTTGGCGAGTGAAGTAGTAAGGTCTGGCGCTGCAAAAAGAAAAGGACACTTAGTTAGATACTTTATCAAAAGCAAGGAAAAAATGCTAAGTGTTCATAACCCAGACGCAGAAGAGACACTGGACGCAGGAATTATCAAATCCGCGTCCAGACCTGCGAATCCACGCCCAGACACAGAAGAGACACTGGACGCATAAATTATCAAATCCGCGTCCAGACCTGCGAATCCACGCCCAGACGCAGAAGAGACACTGGACGCAGGAATTATCAAATCTGCATCCAGACCTGCGCATCCACGTCCAAACGCAGAGGAGATACTGGACGCAGGAATTATCAAATCCGCGTCCAGACCTGCAAGATCCGCGTTTTGCAAACCAAGACTTACCAGCACCTGATTAAAGTCCGTGTTTAAACCCTTCACAATTAGAAATATTCTAAGTGAAGGGTCCAAAAGGCAGGACCTAATGGCACCGGGTCATCAAACCTGCGCCTCGGTTATCAACCCAAAGACTGCGTCTGGGAATCAAACACGATTTAAATTTGTGTGTTAAGGGTTCTTAAGGGTTCTTTCAACTTCCTTTAATGGTGAAATTCATGCCTAAAAGGCATTTACCTTGGAGACCTTGGAGAACAACATCCCGCGCAGAGGAGGAGCTGCCCCTCCGGGCCTCGGCGACGGTCGCCTTTGAAGAAGAAGCAGTCGGCTTGGTCTTGGGTGCCATTGCTAAACGGATGAACAGAAGGGGAAATTCTCTTTCTTAATTTTATCAGCGAGTGCATTCGGAGAAGAAGAGGAATCTTCCCAACTGTGGCCTTTTATAGGCACAAGAATTCGCGAAGATACGCAGCGTATAGCCCGATGAATTCTGCGGCGAATCTATGTTCGATGCGTGGAACGAAATTACTTTAACGCACAGAGAAGATCATGCACCACGACTCTGCAGCGAATCGTCGCTCGACACGTGGCACGGATCATTTAATGAGCCAGGAAATCCGCGCGCCAAAAGGTAAAATCCCGTCGGTTCCCCAGGCCAACTGGCAGCGCAATCATGACGTGGCACGGACTCGCACCCGACGGCCATGTCTCTTCGATGGATATGCCCCGTCAGCATCGCCATAAATGCGCCCAGACAATCGCGTCTATACTCAAGAGATGCGTCTCTCCGAAGTTCGCGTCTTCAGCGGAGCATCGCGTCTGCCTCATAGAAGATCAGGCGCGTTTTCGTTGCCAAATGATGCACCCTACAGAAATCGCGTCTTTAAAGCAGTACCATCTCTGCTTTTCAAAAAGGAACCCGCGTTCAGTCCCTGCTTCTGCGAATCAGTTCAACAGTACACTGGCACAAGCAGAAAGACCAACCACTCCTGGCTTAAAGCACTCCGAGACAGACTAAAAGCAATCGGGAGGTTTAGACTGTGCATCTAGACACTCAACATGATCAACTCTAGCGGCTTCAAAGAGTTCAACAGTACACTCACGAAGACCAACTCTAGAATAGATCAAACCCGGAGCATTAACAGTCCAGCCATGAAGGTGAATTCAGCTAGAGTCCAAAGTATTTCGAAATCCGTCCCAGTTAACTGCGGAATATCGAAAACTTTGGAGGGGGTTCTGTAGGCTGTCCAAAAGTTACTGGAGGACAAGCCATTGAAAAGCAAAGTTTCAAGCTCTAGACGCGAGGGACTATCACCCGCGTCTCAACATCAAGGCGCGTTGGCTCGACACCACGCGTCTCAGCATCAAGGCGCGTTGACTATCACCCGCGTCTCAACATCAAGGCGCGTTGGCTCGACACCCGCGTCTCAGGATCAAGGCGCGTTGGCTCGACACCCGCGTCTCAGCATCAAGGCGCGTCGGCCTGACACCCGCGCCTCAACATCAAGGCGCGTCGGTCTGACACCCGCGTCTCGGCATCAAGGCGCGTCGGCCTGAAACCCGCGTCTCAGTTATAACCGCCTTGGTTAAGGGGCCAATCACTGCCCACACGTAAGGGAGACCAGCTCCCATCGTGGCGTGTCTTTAGCAGGCACGTGGGTTGGTTACCGTCCATGTAGCGGGGAAGTTGGCTCTCATCGTGGAGTATTTTTAGGGGGGGCACGTTCACCCCCTAAGACCTCTATAAATAGCCCCGTCACTATGAAAAAGGGGTCGGAACCTTGGCGATCAGAAAAAAAAGGGCATCAATAGACAAAAAAGGCCGAGAGATATCAACAGGCGCGACACATACAGAGGGAGAGAGAGCTCGACTCTTCAAGCTAACTTGCTGCGTACAAGTTACTCTTCGCCTACCTTCTCTTTTAGAGTTTTGGTAGACGGGGCTGAGTTACTCCTTCTACCTGCCAAGGAGAAGATCCCTCGACGGTCCAGACGGTCATCTGGTCAACGGAGAACAAGATTCACTCTTCACCGCCACACGAAGAACCCAGCACTAAACAAAGGGGGGATTCAAGCTTCAACATCCTCCCTCCCTTGTAACCGGAAGATTAGTCTGTTGTAATTTTTCATCTGATTCAAGGAAATTTACACCTCCTCCTTTTCCGTGTGTCCAACAGTGAAGTTTGATGATCTAGATAGTTTTGGATGGTGGAGATGCGAAGTATTTGACACACTAAATGGGCAGAACTTGGAGGATTCTCCTTAGTTGCAAGAGAAATTGACAGAGATGGGGAAAGTTTGAAAGAAGATGAACAGAACATTATGTGGTGTAATTAGGTCTGGCTTATCACAAGATCTAAAGTATGATGTGATGAATGAGAATTTTATGAAGAATATTTTGGAGACTCTCGCAAGTAAGTACTTAATGAAGAGTATTGATAACCGCTTATAGTTAAAGAGGAGACTTTACCATTTTCAATTGTAGAGAGGGTTTCCATTAGTGATCATATTAACACCTACACGAAGCTTCTTGTAAATTTAGTGAATAGGGATGTAGTAATCGAGGATGAAGATAAAATCTTGATATTGTTGAGTTCTCTTCCGATGAGGGATATGAGACCATTGTACTCACCTTGATGAATGAAAAAAACATCACTTAGTTATGTTGAAGTCACTACCACTCTTGTGAATCTCGAATTTAGATGAAAGGACAAAGAATCCTTGAATGGCACTTCAGCACGATTTGGCAACTGAAGTTTGACTCGAGATCAGTGTGCACTATACAAACTGACTGGACATTGGAGAAAGATTGTCCGACGCTCAACAAGAAGAATAATTGAAGGGGAAGTTATTGAAGCCATCAGAGGTGAATGTCTCCAAGTGGATGAAGGTGATTCTGATTCTTATGCTTTCTCACTCTCTATTACACCATCTATATGCTACTCAGATACTTCAGAGTGGTTATTAGATACGGAGGCTATCTATCACATATGTCTCAGAAGGGAATGGTTCTCTAGCTTTGAGAAACTGGATAATGGCGTGGTAATCATGGAAACTGATGATTCATGTTAATGGTTAAGGTAAGTACCATTCGGATCAAGATATTTGATGGCATGATTAGGGACTTGAATGACGTTAGATATATTCCTTAGATGAAGAAGAACATTATTTCAATTGGAGCTGTGGAGTCAAAAAGGCTCAAGGTGATTATAGAGAATGGTATTCTTAAGATCGCAAGGGGTCCTTGGTTATGATGAAGGGTTTCAGAGACGGGAACTTATACTACTTAAAGGGTAGTACGTCACAGGTGTTATGACAACTTCAGTTGACTCGAATGATGATGCTACAAGTTGTGGCACATGAGATTTGTTCATGTCAGGTGAGAAGTTATGCAAGCCTTAGTAAAATAAGGCTTATTGAAGGGTGCTAAGACCTACAAGTTAAAATTCTGTGAGCAATGTGTATTATTGTGCACGAAGATTAAGGTGAAGTTTGGCACAACTATTCACTGTACTAAAGGGATTCTTAATTATGTACATACAAATATTTGGAGTTTCTCTAAGAATGCATATCTAGGAGGGAAATATAATTTTATCTCCTTTGTTTGATTACTCTAGGCGCAACTAGGTGAACACCATGACTCATAGAGTAAAATCCTAAGTATCTTTGTGGAGTGGAGAAGTTTGTAGTTGTATCGTGATTGATGCATTGAGAGATACTTCATATTCGAGAGACTCCGCAACAGAATAGGGTGGAGAAAGATTAAATCGTACTTTGCTAGAGAAGATCTTGTTGTCCAACAGTGGGCTGAGCAAGATATTTTTACAGATGCAATGACATATGCAGACCATCATCAATAAGTTGCCATCATCTCCGATAGGAGGTAAAACTCCAATGGAGATGTGATCGGGTAAGAATGCTTCAGATTATGATATGCTTTGAGTATTTAGTTGTCCAGCTTATTATCATATGAGTGATGAAAGTTAGAGCCTCAAGCAAGAACGGGCGTGTTCTTAGGGTTCAAGAGAGAAGTGAAAGGTTACAAGCTCTGAAACTGTGAAGACCGAAATATATTCTGACCATAGATATCACTTTTGATGAGTCTTCTATGTTGAAGACTCTAAACTCTCAGCGGGTGGAAAGTAGCCAGACCAAAAGGATATCGTAGCGAGTGGAGAGTGATGCACCTCTACCATCTCCAGATAGTTTTATATCATTTAGGGTGAGATGGCACAGTATGAGCATCAAGAGAAAAAAAGGAGACAATACAGAAGATGTGATTGAGGATTCAGAGCCAGAAGGTCAGGTTCAGGATTTTATTGCAGCAAACAAACCCAAGAGGACTATACGAAAGCCGGCCTAGTTCTCTAATATGATTGTGGCCTATGCTCTTCCAGTATAAAGATCGTGGAAGATAGTGTTCCATCTACTTTTAGAGAAGCAAAGTTGAGCTTTGAGTCTGAATTATAGAGAGATGCTATGGTGGAGGAGATTGACTCTCTCCATGTGAGTGACACTTGGGAACTTACTGAGTTGCCCAAAGGGAAGAGCCATTGGCTGCAAATGAGTTTTTGCAGAAAAAGGTAGGATATGCAGATGCTACTGTGCATTACAAGGTAAGATTGATAGCCAAAGGCTAAGGTTAGAGGGAGGGTATTGACTACAACAAGGCATTCTCGCCTGTTATAAAGCAATCTTCCATTCGTATATTGTTAGCATTTATAGCACATATGATTATGAGCTAGATCAGCTCGATGTGAAGATCACCTTTCTGCATGACAATCTTGAGAAGGAAATCTACATGACTTAGTCTTTGCGGCTTAGAGCTACAGGGAAAGAGAAGTTGATTTATAAACTTCAGAAGTCATTTTATGGACTTAAACAGTTACTGAGGCAATGCTACAGCGCTTCGATAAGTTTATAATTGACCGCGGAGACACCATGAGCTTATTGCTCCAATATAAATATATCTATTTACTCGTGTATGTAAATGATATACTTATAGCTTCGAAGAACAGATCATCAATAGATAAGCTGAATTTTCAACTATCTTTTATTTTTGAGATGAAGGATCTGAGAGGAGCAAAGAGGATACTAAGTATGGAGATTGAGAGGGATAGAGTGAAGGAGAAGGTGAGTTAGACTTAGAAGATGTACTTACAGAAGTTTTTTAATGATTGTGAAGCAAGTCTACGATGGCCCCTCTTTCAAGCTTCAGCTAAGATGTTTCCAAAGACTATGGATGAGTATATGTCTTATGTTTCATATATGCCAGTGTAGTGAGTAGTCTTACGTATGCTATGGTGTGCACAAGGCCAGACTTATCAAAGGCCGTGAGCATGGTATCAAGATACATGCATGATTCCGGAAAGGGTTATTGGGAGGCTGTGGATAGATTCTGCGATACATCAAAGGTACTGTAGATGTTGGTTAGGTTTCAAGAAGAATGATTGTGGTAAGTAAGAGTGCATAGGCTATATGGACTCCGATTATGCAGGGGATCTTGATAAGTGCCAATCGACTATAGGGTATGTATTTACTTTTTCACGGGCACCAGTAAGTTGGCGTAGTACTCTATAGCTTTGTCAATGATAAAAGCAGAGTATATGACTTTGAGGAGGCTGTGAAGGAGGCGATTTGGTTTCAAAGCTTGATGGATGATTTGGTAATCAGACAGGACTTTTTGAAGGTCCATTGTGATAATATGAGTGCTATCTACTTAGTGAAGAACAAAGTCTACTATGCAAGAATGAAGCATATTGACATCAGATATCATTTCGTTCAGGACATTCTTGAAGATGGCGCGTATTAAGTTAAGAAGATTCACACCAAGAATATCCGACAGATATATTTACAAAGGTGATTCTCAGAGTCAAGTTTAATCATAGTAAGAACTTGCTTCGTATCTTTCCGTTGCTTGAGTTCAGTGGAGCTCATTTGGATGAACTATGTGTGCTTGATCCCTTGGACGGGGGCAGCCGTAATGGTGCAGCCCATTTGGTGAGTCGATATTATTTGCTTGAGATCGTGTGTCGATGCGGAGTGGCATTGTTCGTTCTTCAGATTGTGCATCGATCTCAGAGTGGAGATCATTTGTCGATCTAGGAGCGACATTGTCCTTCGGCTCAGATTTGAAAAATCTTTACCGAGATGAAGAATTGCAGAGAGAGGTAAAATTGGAGGTTTTTTTTAACTCGTATCAGAGTTCATTGGAAATCATTGGATCAGAAGGAGTAGCGCGAGATCGCAAGAGGATCTGAGAGTAAAAGCCTCAGGAGTCTCTGGAGTTGTTGTCCTCCATGAATGTTGTCTTCGTGAAGTCTCTGGAGTTGTTTCTGTTAGGAATATGAAGAATATATATGAATCTTTGAATTGATTACGGCGAGATCCGTTGATCGAATCGATTGGATGATGGTTGGAGTGTGTTTTTTTTCTTCATTGGGGATGAACGTAGTATATTCACATGTTCAATTCCGACTTCGAATGAATGAGATATTCAGTCTAAAGTTTGCCTAATTGAAAGCCAAATGAGACTAAAGGTAGCTAAAAGCATTTAGTACCATATTAACCATGGGATGGAAGTTTGAAGTGTTTATATAGAGAAAAATGGGAACAAAGAGTGTGCCTTTGGGTACTTGGAGTTTTCATGGGCGATGGAAGAGGAAACCATGCCCGCACAATGTGCGGGGGCTACCGCTAGCGGCGGCCGGCTGGCCGGCGTCGGTGCTGGTGCCAGGTCGGGCTCAGGCACGGGCACGGGTTCGGGTTCCCTACCCGGTCCGGTTCTTTTTGAATCGGGTCTCACGGGTATGGGTTAGCGGAGCATACCCGCTCCGCCATCCGGATCCGAACCGCCCCGCGCAACGACTGTCAGCCAACCACCGCGTGCGGTTGCTGCGGTTGAAACGAACCGTTGCAACAGTTCAGACCGAACCATTGCAACTGTTCGGTTGGGTTCGGACCAGAATGCCCCTCCCGGAACGCTATAAATAGTGCTCCGCTTCTCTCAAACAAAACACACCAACATCAGAACAATCTCTACGTTCTGAAGTGACTTCTTCTTCTCCCTGTCATGAAGTGACTTCCAAACAGGAAGTGGGAAATCTGCAACTCAATTTTCAAAGCAAGTGGGAATTCTGCAACTCAGATTCCGAAGCAACTTTCAAGAGATTCTGCAAAATTCGTTCTGAAAGAGGGCTCAGAAAATTCAACAGATTCTTTAATAAAATTGTTGTCTGAATTTGGGACTTCCGAAGAAGAATATTCTTCTACCTTCCTCTTTCCTCTACAGTGGGTGCTCCTCCAAAGTAAAGACAAATATTCTCCCGAAATTTATCTTAGTCCCGCTGCTTCAATAATCCTGTGAAGGTATTGGTTAACTACTGTTCGACCGTACGGTGATTTGGTAGTGCTATCCGAATACTGTGAAGGAGTGTTGTATCTTGGGAGACCAGCGTCCAGTAACCCGTTAGCACCGGTGCGGGGGACGTAATTGTCTTAAGGAAATTCGCTTTAAGTGTGCCTCACTTCAAGTACTGTATAAGTGAATTAATTTCTTCATATAGGGGTTATACTGATATTCAGTATATTGAGACTGACTTATACTAGTCTAATTGGTGTTTAACTAAGGAAGGTAATTGAAAGGTGGTCCTTTAATTAAGGAACGCTCTATTGAACGGAAAACCTCCCACCTGATATTAACCAACCTGGCCAGTTAGATCAGTGATGTTTTTCAATAATATTGATTAGTTGTCAGATTGATTCTAGAATCCAACAATTTCTGGAGTTAGTGTCTCTTTCGGAGTATTGTCTCCGTGAACTTTTTGGGTAGTCTCCGGAGTGTTGTCTCCATGAAGTCTCTGGGAAGTCTCCGGAGTGTTTTCTCCGTGAAGACTCTGGAGTTGTCTCTGGGAAGTCTCCACCCATCATGGACGCCTCCGGAGTCTTGGGAAGGTTCTGATATTTGCAGAGTCAGTTAAATGAACCGACCCTGCTCTGTTCTGGAAGCTTCTCCCTGATCTATGAATAGTGATTGAAAACAAGAGGTGTGTGTAGGAAAAAAAGAGAGAAGAAGTCACAAACTTGTATTCTTCTTGTAAAACTCCATTGAATTTTTTGTTGTGTGTTGGTTTGTGGCTGTGGGTGATTTGTGTGCGGCCCCCTCCTCTCGGAAATCCCTACACTAATGTTTCTGGTAAATTTTGCTGTAAGATTGTGGACTATAATATACTCGAGTGTATTAGTTTAACAAAAATACTGTTCTTTCGAACAGGGATGTGGAGAATAGAGAAGATAAAAAGGATGAAACAGATACATACACATGCACGTCAAGTCATGGTAAACTTGTTGATTGTGCCGCTGACTGGGAGTATCATGGACGTGGGAGGAAACCATATGAAAATAATGGCATCATTCCAGCGTCACTGGCTCCTGATTTTCTTCAAAGATCACAGACTTTTGAGTTTCTGCAAAGACCACAATCTCCTGATTTTCTTCAAAGATCACAGACTTTTAATTTTCTCAAAGGCCACAATCTCTTGATTTTGCTGAAGACACAAGGATGGTAGAAGGTCGGTAATATAACTTTTTAAGTTATTTTCATCCTTTCATAGCTTCACTAGCCATCAATTAGCAGAACAGATTAATTTCCTCAGTTGGTATGTAAAATGTAATAATATAGTAAAATTTTGTTATTGCAAAAAACGAGTCATGGCGTTTCAGATTTTGTTCATCAACATTTTGGAGTTCTTTTTTTTTTTTTTTTTTTTTTAAATTACAGGTCTTATGAGAATGGTACCACGCTCTTCGCCTATATTGCAAACAGAGACCCCAGTCCTTATTGCAGCAAAGATGGGTATAATAGAAATGGTGAAAACAATACTAGAAACCTTCCCTGTGGCGGTCGAAGACAAGGATAGCAACCATATGAACATTGTTCTGCTTGCAGTCAAACACAGGCAACCCCATGTGTACCAGTTTATGTTGGAATTTCTGAGTGCAGCGAAGGAGAGTGTTTTCGGGTGTGTGGACAAGAATGGTAACAGTGCATTGCACATAGCTGCAAAAGTAACCCCGGGATAATTCCTAAAGTTGCTCTCCAAATGCAATGGGCGATTAAATGGTACAAGGTACATATTCACAATTCAATCAACTTGGTTGTTATTGGTTTTTTTTTTTTTTGGGAATGAATATGTTAATCTCGGTATAATGTTACTTCTTGAAAACGATTATTGTGATCATAATTATTCGCTTGAAATAATAGAAGTAAAAGATAATCAAGAAGAAGAAGAAGAAGAAGAGCGGGAAAGAAATGCTATCCTTCACTACAGTTTCACAACATTCTCCAATTGAGAAAAACATTAACTGACATAAGAGTACAACAACAACTACTACTACAAAACCATTTATCCCAAGTATTTGGGGTAGGCTACAAGAACCAAAACCGAATTATATCGGATCAGGCACATGGATCAACTTTCTCCACTCATTCCTATCGAGCAATATACCTTCATTAAGACATTTAGCATCTATATCTTATCGTATCACCTCCATCCATGTTCTCTTTGATCTCCGCTGCGCTCTTTTAACTTGCCTTAAGTTGATAAGTTTTACTCTCCAGACTGACACATCTGTAAGTCTACGTCATACAAGACCAAATTATTATAAGTGATTTTCTCTCATCTTATCTTTTATAGGAGTTACACCTATCTTAGTACAAATATCCTTATTTCTCACTTTATCTCTCCTACTGTTACCACACTCCAACAAAGCATGTGTATCTCTACTACATTCATCTTCTGGGTATGATATCTCTTTACAGCCCAACATTCTGTGCCATATAATAAAACTGGCTTAATAATAATCCGATAAAACTTTTCTTTCAATCATAACGGGATATTACGGTCGCATAAAACTTCTGTTGCATTTCTCCATTTCAATCAATCGGCTTGGATCCTATAATTGACATCACTATTGATTTTTTTCATCCTTTTGGATAATAGAACTCAAGCACTTAAAATAATTGCTCATCGGTATTTCTTATTCGTCTTCTATCATAATAGTATAATCTCGGGTCCTCTGTTTATTGAATTTATACTCTATATATTCTATTTTGTCTTGCTTAATCTATAACTTCGAGATTCTAGAATTTGCCTCCATAACTCTAATTTCGCTTTTACCCAGCGCTCGTCTCATCGACTAGGACAATATCTCATCCTAAATAGCTCTAGTAAGCTCATCCATTACTATAGAAAATAAGAATAGATTTAATGCAGATCCTTGATGCAATCCAATTGTGATCGAAAAATCACTTGTTAGGCTTCACAAGCTCTAACATTTTTTATTACTCCATCGTGCATGTCCTTGATTATGTCAATGTATTTGATGAGAACTCCCTTCTTCATCAATGTCCACCATAATACATCTCTTAGCATCTTATCATAAGTTTTTTCTAAATTAATAAAAACCATATGCAAATTTCTACTTCTCTCTTGAAATCGCTCTATAAGTTGACGAAGCAAATGAATAGCTTCTGTCATATATTTTCGCGGCATGAATGGTTCTCTGATTTTTTTAACATTTTAGCTTAACTTGTATTCAATTACCCTTTCTCAAAGCTTCATGATGTGACACATGAGTATTATTCCATGGTTGCTTGAAAAACTCTGAATATCACCCTTATTCTTATAGGAAGGTAGTAGGGTACTCTTTTTTCACTCATTTGGCATCTTTTTAGTTAATCAGATCTTGTTAAAAAGGTTTCTTAGCCATCTCAGGCCCATTAACTAACATAAGAGTAACAATCAAATTTAACTCAAGCATCCTTTCTTAGTAACTGCAATTCAACTAAAATATTTTGTACAATTTTAGATTATTTTTTATTCCGATCCTCATTTGAACATGTTGGAGTTGAAGAAATAGTGTTTGGATGGTAAAGGATGCATGGATATGTATCTGTATTTGTAGACAGATGTATGGATAAACGGATAAGCCATGGATAGTTAAATATGTGCATCTGCTTTTCAAGTTCAGAAAGTTTAAAATTACAAATGTAATTTCAACAGGTTAATATTCTTAAATCATAATACAGGCTTCTTTTTCCTTCTCGTTTTCTGACTATGCCCTTTATAGTTGTAACCATTGAAGGGAAATTGGTTACTTAACCCCTTTTCTGCAAATAAATATAGCCTCAACTCAGAGGGGGAAAGTTTTCATCCAACTTCTGTTGATTGTTGGACTCAGCATTTCCAAGTAGTTTCAGTTTCCTTAAAATTTGTTCAGAACCTGAAAAAATAGTGAACAGTTTGAAAACAGTTTCATTATTCCTCTAAAATTCAACATATTTCTCTGCATGTAGTTTCTGTTTCATGTAAGCTAACATGTCCACTTCTTCTGGTCAACAAAACCTTGCAGTTTGTCCGGAACTCTATGGAACCGGGATTCTTTGCGCCATATAACGATGAAGGAGAGACTGCTCGGGAGGTCTTCACTCGAGAACATAAACCGTTGGTCCACAATGGATCATCATGGCTCACATCAGCTGCTGGATCAGGCGCAACGGTGGCAACTCTGATCGCAACGGTTGCATATACCTCTGCTACTACAGTTCCTGGTGACCTTCAAAATGGATATCCAATACTAGGGGGACAACCAGGCTTTGAAGTGTTCGCTGTAGCGGCTCTAGTAGCTTTGTGCTTCTCTGTGACCTCTATCATCATGTTCCTGTCTATCCTCACTTC
>JAVJIF010027406.1:0-54972 GCA_038442645.1 Agave tequilana
TGTATTTAACCTCTTGCTAATTCAAAAACCAAGATTAATTACTCTTTCAATATATTTTGTAATTTTATACACCAGCTCTCCAATCATGAGAAGTCTGCCCAGAAAAAAATGCTGCTCGCCCACCGCTCCAGCTTGAGAATATCTTATAAATTGTCTTCATATTTATTTATTTTATATCTCTCTCACATTTGCAACTTGATTCTTTTTTTATAAATTCATGTCCATCATGCGCTAGCTTGGTTCTTTGATTATGACCGAGATGTTAATTAAGTTTCAAGACGTGATTAGTTGCTAATTGATTGGTTCTTGGAAATGTCATTTATTGATTGCTATTAACTTTGGTTAACCAGCTTTCCAAGAAGCAAGCAATGTCAGCAGCATCACACGACTGGTGAATGGAATAAATAAATAAATAATAGGCGGCCAGAGCAGGAATTGAAAAGCATTTCATCTTCTTCTCTGCAGGCACCCAAATCTGAGATCTTTCTTCTTCTTCATCTCCTCTATCAGAGAGATTGGCAAGATGTAAGTATTGCGAGACGAAAGAGAGATTGATTGGTCAACATGTCACCAGTCCCTCCTCCTCCTCCATCATCACCATCATCGTCATCTTCAAACCTCGTGATCCAACCCGCACCACCTCTTTCTTCACTCTTCTCCTCCAGTCTCGCTTCCCTTCTCTCAAAAGCAAGCCCCGATTCTCCGACTTCGTCCTGCCTCTGGCTGATAACATGAACTTAAAGAAAATGAATCTAGTGATCATGATCATCGTCTCAAGTCCCCTGCACCCCCGAGCTGCGTCTCTAAAATATCGTTCGTCGTCGGTGCTGTGGCCTCGGCGTTAATGATCTCCCCAGCTTCTGTGCCCCACATGCGGAGCTGGGCCTCGTCCTCCTCGTCCACTTCTGTGGCCTCCTCGTCTCTCGCTGCATCGCCGGCGTCATCTTCTTCGTGTCAAAAAACCTTTAATACCTTTTGGGCTGCGGTACTTGCTCTTGAGCGCCAAGACCGCGGTCCGCGCAACCGGCTGGGTCCTCCTCCTCCTCCTCTTCAACATCTTCGTCGTCAGATGGGTGTTCGACGGCACCCCGGCCGTCCAGTTCTTCCGTCCTCCGCACCCTCATGTGCTTGTTCACCGCCGGTCAGGCCACGTTCTACGTCGTCCAGTCACTCTTCTTCCGCCGTAATTTCTTTTCCTGGATGCAGCAAACCGCATCGCACATCCACGTGCTCGACAGTCTCATGGGGACTCACTGCGAGGAGAAGAACAAACAGAAGGCGGTGGAAGAGCCGGTGAGGTTGTTCAATAACATGATCATGGCGGCTTTCTGTACGGACAACCCACTGGTGGATGTTGTCGACACCGTTCTCTTCTGCGTGGACGGTCTTCTAATGGCTGTTGCCGAGAGTATGGGGTTGACTTCGGCGCCGGTTTGTATGAACAGTCTGTTGAGGGTTGCGGGAGATAGAAAGCTGTTGGCCAACATAGACGGTTCGGCGAAATCGAAGTTCAAGGTCAACAGCCAGCTGAAGATCCAAAATGAAGCCCGACAAGCATTCCGACAGATCAAACCAGCAGGACACAAGTGAGTTTCCAAGATTCAAATTCTATCCACATCTTCATTCACCTAATATCATTAAAGAGCACACAATGAAACATACATAAAAGCTGATCCGCTTGTAAAAGTATAAATTACACATAAAGCCCTTATGCCAGATTTGGTCACCTCCATCTCTAGGAGACCAGCAATTCCTGATCGGATCTCAGTGAATTCATCAACAAATCCGGTGCCTTGTGACCAAATTAAGTCACTTCCTTGAAGAACCATCACAATCAAGTTCTATCTAGATCGAGAGAGAGAGAGAGAGAGAGAGAGAGAGAGAGAGAGAGAGAGAGAGTGTGTGTGTGTGTATGTGTGTTTGGTGGTGATCGAGGGTGAAGACCGCTGAAAAATCGTGTGTCCATTGTAGCTCAGATCTTGCTCCATGTGGACAGATTTGGTCAATTCAACTTCAGCTCCAGCAGCTCATGATCAGACCTAGTTGGCTTCATCTAGGATCTGAACATAACCGACCCAGCCGATCCAATTAACCTCCCTTCAAAACTGACATCAATTATGGGACGGGCATAGCAATCTGATAGGTTTGGTTTCGAGGAGCACCTGAAGCTTTCTATTCATAATATTTATGTCATAATGAGGACTTGAAGATGAGACTTCTTATAATCCACTTTCACTTTTTTACCAGTAAATCTGCCTCGGCTGGCCACCTGAAGCTTCTATTCGATGCAGATGATGGAAAAAATAGTTGTCTTTCTTTGATTCCGTTAGGTATGGTTGGGCTAATCGATTTCCCCTTAGGTCTGACCAATTAATGCCAGATTGGTTAGTTTCCCTTTAAAAACCATTTCGAAGATGGACATGGACTCACCTTCTGAAGATGAGAGGTCGGATCGCATCACTTTTTCCATGAATCTGACCACTCAATTAGGTCTTATCTGTTAAGTTGTAGAACCTAATTAGTGTCTTGACGGATCGTTACCGTGGGAGTTGAAATCTCAGAGCGAGATTGAAGCACTCCGGGCCATGATGTTGGATGACTCCGGATACAACATTTGAACTGTTTGAAGTTTCAGTTGACGACAAGATCGAAGTGAAAAAGAGACATTAGGGCAGTGAAGTCTCCTAAGTGATAGCCTCTAGAATGAGTCTCCAGAGCGAAAGTTTACTCTGGAGCACCCAGTCAGAGGAGCACTCCGTAGCGACAGAGCAGAGTAACTTACTAAGGTGCTTACAGAAGCGGTCCAGTCCAGCCTGAAAGCGGCCCAGTCCAGTCTGAAAGCGGCCCAGTTTAGAAGTTTCTTTACCAGCAAAACTTGGGGAACAAGTCAAGGGCAATTTGTAATTTCATAACCGTAACCCTAGTTATCTCTATAAAGGGACGCACCATCATTTGGGTTTGTGAGAGAGTGTGAACTCGTTGATAATTGTGTACCATTGTATAGAGCGGCTGTGAGATTCTGTCTTATCTTGTATAATCTTTCTGAAAATAGTAGATTTGTGTGCAACTCAGAGGTTTTTTTTCCAAATTTAGATTTTTCACGTAAATTTTGCTGTCTTGGATTACATCTGATTTTGTCTTTCTTCTTCCGCCTCGTTGTCGTTGTCCAACAACTGATATCAGAGCAAAGTTCGTAATGACGGAAGAAGGAAAGATCATAGTCGAAAGATTCAACGGCGCGAACTTCAGATTCTGAAAATGTCGGGATAAAGATTACCTTTGACGGTGATGTATGCAAGATCACCAAGGGCGTCATGATAGTAGCATACATCAAGAATAAAGGTATTCTCTACATGACGTCGGGCTCTACTGCCTCAATTTCAATTGCATCATCAGAGTTGGATGCCGAGTGTGGCATCAGATATTTGGGCATATGAGTAAGAAGGGAATGAAGGCTATGCTCTCCAAGGAGTACGTCTAAGAGAAACAGAGGAAAGTCACTTTCTCAAGATAAGAAAGACTCTAAAGGCAGAAAAGTTGGAGTTAGTTCACACTGACGTGTGGGGGTAGCTTCAGTTTCCTCTCTTGGTGGCTCATTGTATTTTATGATCTTTATTGATGATTCAAGTAGAAAGGTCTAAAGTTATTTCTTGAAGCACAATTGATGTGTTTAAGAAGTGGTTAGCCCAAGTTGAGAATGAAACAGATCTGAAACTTAAGTGCTTAAAATCAGACAATTGTAGCGAATACTGCGATGGCAGATTCGAAGAGTTCTGTGCGAATCGGAAAATTAGACGAGTGAAGACAGTTTCAGAAAACCTTCATCAGAATAGGGTGGCCGAGCGCATGAACAAGACCATATTGGAGCGTACTAGGAGCATGATGATACATGCGGGATTACCTAAAAATTCTGAGTAGATGCAATTAACACAACGTGTATCTGATCAACAGAGAGCCATCGGTGCCCCTGAATTATGGGATTACGGAGGAAACATGACTGACAAAAAGTAAACCTAAACCACCTGTGTACTTTTGCTTGTATCTCATATGTTCATGTGGAATTAGATCGTAGGAGCAAGTTGGATCTAAAATCTAAGAGATGCATCTTCATTGGGTATGAAACAAGCGAGTGCAGTTATCGGTTTTGGGATCCAGAAAGCAGGAAAATCTTTAAGCATAAGGATGTGGTATTCAATGAGAAGAAGAGGTACAAGGACTTGCTGACGGAAAGGGGCACTTTGGAGAAGGATCCCGGAGTGACACCTCAAAGCACTCCAAAATAGCATGATGTTGTGGACTCAAAGTACATCGAACTTGATGATGTTCCTGTGAAGAAAGTTTAGAACATTCCAATTACAAAAGAGAATAAGGAACTACAAGTAGAACCTCCGACCCCCTCAAAGTGAGTTGAGGCGATCAACCAGGATGACTAGAGCTCTGAAGAGATATTTCCTTCTTTGCACTATCTGTTGTAACTAACAGTGGTGAGCATGACTGTTATAAGAAGGGTTTATAGGTGGAAGCCAAGGACAAGTGAGAGTTTGCTATGTCTGATGATATAGATTCTCTCATGAAGAAACAAACATGAAATTTGGTTGAACTGTCAGAAAGCAAGCGAGCCCTGCATAACAAGTGGGTCTGCCGATTGAAGGAAGAGCATGACGACACCTAGAGATACAAGCTGAGGATGGTTGTTAAGGAATTTTAACAACGAGAAGGTATTGACTTTACCAGATTTTTTTTCTCTTGTTGTGGTGCTAACTACCATTAGATTTGTTCTGAGCATTGTAGCAGCAGATTACTTGCATCTAGAACAGCTGAATGTTAAAACTGCGTTTCTCCATGATAATTTGGAGGAGGACATCTATATAATGCAGCCACAGGGTTATATCATGTCGGAAAAGGAGCAGTTAGTTTGTAAGCTCAAGAAGAGACTCTATGGCTTGAAACAGGCTTCGAGGTAGTGATATTTGGAGTTCGACAGATTCATGATTAATAGTGAATACATAAGGCTATAGTCTGATCATTGTTTCTATTCCAAGTGATTTGAGAATTCCTATATCATACTATTACTATATATAGATGATTACTTATTATCGGATCAAGCATGAGGAGATTGTGAATCTCAAGACCATTGGGAAAAGAATTCTCAATGAAGGACTTGGGTATAGTGAAAAAAATTCTTGAAATGAGAATCAGCAGAGAGAAAAAGGGTTGTTGAAGATATCACAAGCTGAGTATGTAGAGAAAGTGCCGAAGAAGTTTAACATGTCAGATGCTAAACCATAAATATCTCGCTAGGTCACTTTAAACTCTCAAAGGTACAGGTTCCGACAACGAAAGATGAGAAGGCTCTCATATCGAAGGTGCCGTATGTATTAGTTGTGGTAGCTTGATGTATGCTATGATCTGTACGAGGTCAGATATTGCTCAAGCAGTGTGAGTTGTCAGCAGTTACATGAGCAATCCCGGGAAGAAGTATTGGAGAGCTATCAAAAGGATCTTGAGATATCTGAAAGAAAGTTCAGATATGCCATTGTGCTATGATGGCACAAACGTTAGTCTGCACGAATATGTTGATTCCAACTTAGTGAGTGATGCAGACAGTCAGAGGAGTACAACTGATTATGTCTTCATATTGGGTAGTGGAGCAATGAGCTGTATGTTGTAGCGACAGAAGCTTGCAATAAGTTGATATAACTAAAGGATTTTATGAAAGAGCTTGACAGGGAGCAGATGCGTCTGTCACTACACAGTGATAGCTAGAGTGTTATAGATCTTGCCAAAAAATTAATCTATCATGATAAAACCAAGCACACTGACTTGCAATACCACTTCATTCTCACACTTTTAAAGGATGTTGTGTTGTCATTGTGAAAATACAAGTCGGAATCTCGCAGACATGTTGATCAAGGTGGTCGCGATGAAGAAGCTGAAGACCTGTTCAGCCTCCATGGGTCTTCAAGAGTGAAGATCTGAATTTGAGTCGCAACAAATGCCATTATGAGTTGAGAGTCGAAGAAGTATGAGAAAGAGATGAGATGTTGCTATTATTCAATAATCAATTTCTAAGTAGGAGATTGTTAAGTTGTGAAGCCTAATTATTGCCTTGACGGATCATCACCATAGGAGTTGGAATCTCAGAGCGAGATCGAAGCACTCCATGCCACGGCGTTGGATGACTCAGGATCACAGAATTTGGACGAGTTTGAAGTTTCAGTTGACGACAAGATTAGAGTGAAAGAAGCATCCAGCGCAGCGAAGTCTCTAGAGCGATAGCCTCCAGAGTGGTGGAGTCTTCAGAGTGGAAGTTCACTCCGAAGCACCCAGTCGGAGGAGCACTCCGTAGCGACAGAGTGGATTAGCTTACCCGAGGTGCTTAGTGGTGGCGGTCCAGTCTAGCCTGAAAGTTTTTTTGCCAACGAAATTTGAGGAACAAGTCAAGAGTAGTTTAGTGAATTCATAACTTGTAACCCTAGTTATCTATATAAAAAGGGATGCGTCGTCATTTAAGTTTGTGAGAGAGTGTGAGCTCGTGGATAATTGAGTGCCACTGTATAGAGCAGTTGTGGGGTTCTCTCTTTTTTCTGTAATCTCTCTGAAAATAGTGGATTTGTGTGCGGCTCCGTGTTTTTTCCCAATTTGAATTTTTCACATAAATTTTGGTGTCTTTGATTGCACTGATTTTGCCTCTTTCGTCTTTCGCTGCATTGTCGTTATCCAACATCATCTTTCGCTAATCAAACCTCTGTGTGTGTGTGTGTGTGAGAGAGAGAGAGAGAGACACCTCATGTGTGTTAAAGAATAATGTTAAAATTATATGTAATTGTACTTTTACAATTTTTGGGCATTACTTTCACCAATTAGATACCCAAATCAGTGCTTCAACTTATTTTAACATATGGCATTTGAATTTCCAGCTTGACACGGACTGAATTTTGTAGGTTCATTAAAAGAGAAGACATGTTAAAATTCTTGATGGAAGATGATGTGGATATGGCATTTTCGCTCGTAAAGAAAACCTTTGGAACAACAAAAATTGACGAATTGGCATTCCAAGAATGGGTGGTAAGTTTTTGAAAAATAGGAGAACCCCCCTTTTAAAGTTGGGCTAGGCCCTGACTCAACTTCTTTACTCATTGTTCGCTTCAAATTAAATACACAGGTTAATTGTTCATTTTGAATTAATTACACACAAATAATTAACCAAAATTATTGGTATGATCTATTGCTGCAGGTAGAAACATATCGACGGCGAAAGTCATTGGTTCATGCCATAATTGACAAAAAGAGAATGATGTCGATTCTGAATAGATTTGCTATGACATCAATCATCGCGATATATTTGTTGTTCTCGTTGGTTGAGGGAATGGCAACCAGCACAGCTCTTGTGTCATTGGTTCCTCAGCTTTATCTCCTTGGTTACGCGTTTCGGAAAAATATAAAGAACATATTGGACTCCATCCTCTTTGTGTTTGCAGCTCACCCTTTTGACGTTGGTGATTGTTGTGTAATTGACGATACTCAGGTATCTCTCAGCTAAAATCCAAGTCCAAATCTACAAGAGACTGTTTGGCTTTTAAGTTTTCTATTAGTAGTTTATTAGTTTAAATTGTAGTTAGAGGTTTGCAAACTTTTAAATGCAGTTTTTTAAACTATGGTTTCTCTGACTCTGCATATCTGTTTAGATAAAGAATGGAAGTTTCTTTGAACAGGATTTAAGGAAAAGTTATCTGAATATTATCCATATTTCTTTTATCAAAGAAAAAAGAAAAAGGAAAATTGTAATTTACTATGATAACAAATGGAAGTTGTTGAGCGCAGATGATTGTGGAAGAGATGAACATCACGAACACAGTGTTTCTCCGATTTGATCATGAAAAGATTTGTTATCCTAACTCGAAATTGCTGGCCAAACCCATCATCAACTACAACCGGAATCCTGATATCGGCGAGAAGATTGAGTTTTTGATCGACATTTTCACCCCAGATGAAACTCTGGTTGAACTGAGGAAACAGGTTGAAGAGTAAGAGAATACTGATATTGAACTTTTCTTCTTTTTGTATTTTAAAAAAAAACTGTCACAAGACATGTACCTTGAACTTTTGACTAATTTATCACAAAACATGCGCCTTGCCAGTTCTTCTAAAGTTCTTCTTGATCTTTTTACAGAATAAGTGATAGTGTTTGGTTTTGTTCAGAAGTTGAAACCTGAGTTGTTTGGTGCAGGTACTTAAAGGCAAGCCTGAACATTGGCAGGCAAAGCACTCAATCTTGATGAAAGGAACAACAGAGGACAACAAGATGAAGATGAATCTCAGCGTCCTCCACAAGATGAACTATCATAACTTTCCCGAGATGAACAAACACAAGTCCGAGCTGCTCATTGCTTTAAAGAAAATATTTGAGAGCCTCAGCATAAAAAACTATGCGTTCCCTGGGAGCTATCCCTCACCCAGGTGCCATGGCAACCGAGAGGACACCGCAGCCAGTTGCAATAGCAGCAAACCTTGCGTTTCCCCTAACGCTGAGTTGTTGGCCAAACCCATCAACAACGACAGTCAAAAGGGTGAGAAGATTGAGTTCTTGATTGATGTTTGCACCCCAGGAGAAACTCTTAACGAACTGAAGAAACGTGTTCGAAAGTAAGTGTATATATATGTGCTGAATGGAATTTCTCTTCTTTTCTTGGCTAAATTGCACGAAACACTCCTGTGGTTTGACATGTGTTGCACTTATACCCTCTAAAGATTGAAACTAGTTTCCAGCACTCTTATTTTAGCTTTGACCTTAACACTTGGAATTTAATCCCCTCCAAGGAAGTTGAAATCACTTGCTGGGGTTAAACTAGCAGATGTTTAACTTTATTATGTCAAGCTAGCATTGAGTCAAAGCTAATCTAAGGGTGCTGGAAACTAGTTTCTATCTGTAGGGGTATAAATGTGTTTCAATTTTTTGGGACAAGTGAAACACATAGCAAACCACAGGAATGGTTCATGCAATTTGCCCTCTCTTTTTTATAAGGTTATTTAGATACACCACCCTCAAATCTTTAGTATTTAAAAATTGACCCTCCAAAATTTTGATATTAGAAATTTACTCACTTAAATCTCGTAGATCTTAAAAGTTTACCCTTACAATTTGATTTTAAATGAATTAAGAGTGTTCTACTCGTTCTAACCCTTCTCCTTTTTTCTTCGTTGTTCTTATATGATCTTATCCAAATTGTATCAAACTCAAAATCCTTGTCCTTTCTTTCTTTCTTTTCTCCTCCTCTTCTTCTTCTCTCTTTCTCTTAAATCCCTTAAAACTTAAAATTCCTCTAAATTTTCTATCAAATCTCCTTTTTTTTTTTGAAAATTTTCTCATATTTCTTAGAGAGCATATGTGAAAGTGATTTGACGTGAGCCTCAAATAAAAATGTGCTTGATTTTAGAGAGATAATTCGAGTAGAGAAACAGGTAGAAAAGAAGATATCACAGGCCTAAATTAGGTTGTAATAGTTTAAGCATTTAAATAAGGACAATTTAGTCATGTTTTTTAAATTAAGTAACGTTTTAAAAGAGGGTTAAACTTCTAAGATCTAAAAGATATGGAGGGTAAATTTTTAATATTAATTATTTGAGAGATAAATTTCTAAATATCAAAGATTTACGTGGTATATATCTGAATAACCCTTCTTTATATATCAAATAGCAGAAGCTAACAAACTTCATGTGAATTTTTATCCAGAAATTTAAAAACATATTGGGTTGTTTGTTGCAGACAGTTAGGCAAGAAGAGGAAGCCTTCACTCTCAATAAAAGGGATTGAGGAGAGCAAGATGAAGATACATCTTCATGTAGTCCCGAAAACGAGCTATCAGAATTCTCCAGAGATGAGCAAACAAAGGTCGGATCTACTCTTTGCGTTGAAGAAGGTAATCGAGGGTGTCGGCATCAAAAACTACGAAATCCCTCAGGAGGTCTCTCAGGCCCCAAGTGTGCATGGATGCTGGGAGGACACCATAATCGACTTCTACACACGCAAACTTTTCAACTAAATTGGCTTCAGTTTCATACGTGTGAGACCAATATGTGCATATTTTATGGTGGCCAACAAAAGAGCAATAAAGATTACTTTAGCTGGCGAAAATGAAAATGACGTATGGCTCTTTTATTAGTCACCTTAAAATATGTGTATATGGCTCACACGTCTGAAATGAACTCAAGAAACCCGATTCATGTTTGTTCACTGGTGTTTTGCCTGTGTTGTTCTCAATCTCAGTGTGTGCGACGACTAGTTCCTGTGTTGTGTTAATAAAATATTTGGAGAGCAAAGTGACTACCCGAGCTTGTCCAAATCAGTGTAAGTGTGTTACTTGTGTGTGTAATGTGTTCTGGGCTCATGCCCTTGTTTAAGTGAATGGAATAAACCACTACTGAGATGAAAAGTGGTCTTTATGTATATATATGCTACGCTTTTGGGCAGGTATGCAAAGATGAATGATGGAAGAAAATTATGTGGATTGTTAAGTTACAGATGTTGGATGTGCATTTGGTTTTGGATTTGGTTTTGGAGGGAAAATATGAGTTTTCCTCTATTAGCTTTTGATATTTAGTCCCACATTAGATAGGTCAAAAAAGTTTGAGTAGTAAATATACCAAAATTTCTTAAGCCTATTGTTATGAGTGTTAGGTCATGGGTCACATTTCCCACACGCGTGTACTCACGCCGAACCGGGCCTGGCCGGGTTCGGGTCCGGGTGGTGCGCGCCCACACCTACGGACATGAATATAGTTTCGTTCAAGAGGTTATTGGACCTGTTATATTTTAAAAATTATTTTTTGTCTTTCGGAGCTAACTCTGAGCTTCTAGGCGAAGTCACCCGAGGACCTGCACTTGGAATGATTCCCGAGCACTTGACCTTGGAATCATCCCTGAGTACTTGGACTCGGAGTGATCTTGGAGTGAATCCCGAGCACTTGGACCTCGAAGTTTTTCCCGAGCACCTGGAGACACGGTGTGATTCTCCAGCACTTGGACTCAGAATATTCCCGAGCTTTGTCTCACCCTCTCGAAGTGCTTCACTGTTTTGATTTGTAACGCTTCTTGACTCGATAAAAGCATATCTGCGAACATGCTGAGTTGTTGTATATTAGTTGCAACCAACTTGAACGTGCACTTGATTTGTGTGAAGGATATTAGTAACGGTTGGTGCTCTATACCTGTAAATAGAGTCTCTCCGTTCATTCTTTAAAAATAATAGAAATCTGAGATTTAAAATTAAGTTTTTCTTTCTCCCACTGTTAAATTTCTTCAACTTTTCTAATTTTTTGAGCAACAATTCTCTGTCTGAGTAAGAGACTCTGCGTATTATCTTAGGCCGAGTGTTGGTGACACCGGGGATTCTTTTACCGCTACTGGACAAAATCGAACCAACGTCTAGGCAAGAAGATAGGCTTTTGATCCTTTAAGGCAGCGATACGCGACTGCATTCCCAGGCTAGAATATATATTTTGTTTAATTTTTTTAATTTTGCAGTAGCCTTCTAGAAGTTTGGTTTAATTTAATTCGTTTTGTCAATTAATCTGCATGTTTTAGAAAATAGCACAATTCAACCAACAACAGATACAAGAAACACTACTTTGAATTTGCATTGAAAATCAACGTTGAATGTGTGTCACACACGATGCATTAGTTAACTTAGGTGGAGCCAGTTTATCAAAAGCAAACAAAGCATTACGAATATACAATGTAGTCCGTATTGTCTTTTTGTGAGAACAAGAGGGTTACCTTCCTGCGAAAGTTGGACAAAGAGATTTTTTGGCACCAAAACAAACAAAAGGTTTTTTGAGCCAGGAATCTTTTATTGGGAAGGGGGGTGTAAAGGCAATTCTGCCTTGAAAATTTTATGATGCGAGGGAGAAATTCATTATAATCACTTTTCTAAGTGTTAACATTATAATCTTTTTTTCTTAAGATTTCCTTGTTGAGTCGGTGTCGCAATGAGAATTCATCCACAAGGGATGAATGACATACTAGGCATGACACTGGGTCCCGAGCATCCCAGTCATGTTAGAGGCGGCAGATATGGGGCCACTATTACTAGCTACTTCCATCAACCTCATGGATGTCGATCCTCTGCATCAAGCGATGAGGTGAAAAGGTTGGTGGATGTCCGGGTGAAGAAAATACCCCCAGAGCTTACATAGATAGTGAGACAACAGCTCCAAAGGTCATCTCAGCGTCCACTGTCCTATTATGAGCAATATGGTCCTTCACCCTATTATAAGCAGCCTGCTTATCCTCCGCCGTACAGCGAGCATGATTCTTGCTCGGTGTCAATAAATTTATCTCAAATTTCAAATGTAATATTATTTTGTAATTTATTTTGTTATCGACCCTTTTTGCTAATGTCATGCTTATTATTATTCATGTTATAGGATGGATTTCTTCCCTGTGATTTGGCCATTGAAGTTAATGCAATAACAATTGTTGTGGCTCGCGGAAGAACGTAAAATACCAATAGTGATAATCAAGTATTTCACGGTCAAACACTTGGATCTGATAATGTTAAAGTAAGCATTATAGAGTCATTGAATATTAAAGTATATCTATCATATCCAACCTAAGAGATGATCACCGTCGGTGATGTTGTTGGTTCCTTTATTGCGTGACCAATATGACTTGTTTCTTTGCATGCCCAGGTATGCTATCAAAATGAAAAGTACAAGTTCTATTTTTAAATTAAAAATTTACAAATAACTAATGAGAATATGGTGCCGTGACAGGAAATGACTAAAGGGAAGGTGTGACACGTTCAGCGGCGAGCCATCCCACAAAATAATCGGTCAACTAACCATTTCAAAGGGCAGAAAGTGAAAGTATCCGTAAGTAACTAAGAACAGTGGGTTTTTTAGTGAGGAGGATGAGAACTAACGACATTATCGACATTCAAATGCCTACTATTATCCTTAGATACAATCCTCCTGTAAGCCTTGAACGTAGAGATACTTTACAGTTCGCAGGCAAAGAGGAGATAAGTGCAACCCGCATCAGTGTATATATTGTTGGACACGGAAAACTGTAAAAGCGGACTGGAGCAACTTTTCCTTGAATCAGATGAAAAATTACAACAGGTTAATCTTCCGGTTACAAGGGAGGGAGAATATTGAATCTTGAATTCCCCCTTTGTTTAATGCTGGGTTCTTCGTGTGGCGGTGGAGAGTGAATCTTGTTCTCCGTTGACCAGATGACCGTCCTTCTGGGATCTCCTCTTTGGCCGGTAGAAAGAGTAACTCAGCTCTGTCTACCAAAACTCTCGAAGAGAAGGTAGGCGAAAGCTAGCTCGTACGCAGCGAACTTGCTGAAGAGTTGACCTGCTTCTTTTCTCTCTGTGTCGCCCTCTTGTTGCCGATTGCCAGAAGTTTAACCTTGATGCTGATCGCCCAAAAGTCCTCTCTTTTTTTCTTCTCGAAAATCCCCCCCTCTTCAATAGTGACGGGGCTATTTATAGGGTTTTAGGGGGTGATCGTGCCCCCTAAAAGTGCTCCACGATGAGGGCCAACTTCCCCGCTACATGGGCGGTGGATGGCGCCATAATCGGGGTGGTTGCGACCAAGGTGCGGGCACCTTGTTGCTGAGACGCGGGCGTTGAGCCAACGCGCCTTGATGCTGAGACGCGGGCGTTGAGCCAACGCGCCTTGATGCTGAGACGCGGGTTTGGACTTTCGCGTCTTGATTGTCACATTTAGCCTTGCGCCTGGATCTTGGATCTCTGCGTTTTGGTGGCTTGTCTTGGTGATTTTTAGACAGCCTACAGAACCCCTCCAAAGTTTTTGATATTCCGCAGTTAACTGGGACGGATTTCGAAATACTTTGGACTCTGGCTGAGTTCGCCTTCATGACTAGACTGTTGATGCTCCGGGTTTAATCTTATCTGGAGTTGGTCTTCGTGAGTGTACTGTTGAACTCTTTGAAGCCCCCAGAGTTGATCATGTTGAGTGTCTAGATGCACAGTCTAAACCTCCCCGATTGCTTTTAGTCTGTCACTGGCGCGCTTTAAGCCAGGAGTGGTTGGTCGTCTGCTTGCGTCAGTGTACTGTTGAACTGATTCGCAGAAGCAGGGACTGAACGCGGGTTCCTTTTTGAAAAGCGGAGACGAGACTGCTTTAAAGACGCGACTTCTTAGTAAGACGCGACCTTTTGGCAATGGAAACGCGACTGATCTTCATAAGGCAGACGCGATGTTCAGCTGAAGACGCGAACTCCGGAGAGACGCATCTTTTGAATATAGATGCGATTGTCTGGGCGCATTTATGGTGATGCTGACAGGGATATCCATCGAAGAGACATGGCCGTCGGGTGCGAGTCCGTGCCACGTCATGATTGCTTTGCCAGTTGGCCTGGGGAACCGACGGATTTCGCCTTTTGGCGCGCGGATTTCCTGGCACATTAAATGATTCGTGCCACGTGTCGAGCGACGATTCACTGCCGAGTCGTGGCGCATGATCTTCTCTGTGCGTTAAAGTGATTTTGTTCCACGCGTCGAACAGAGATTCGCCGCAGAGTCGTGGCGCATGATCTTCTCTGTGCGTTAAAGTGATTTTGTTCCACGCGTCGAACAGAGATTCGCCGCAGAGTCGTGGCGCATGATCTTCTCTGTGCGTTAAAGTGATTTTGTTCCACGCGTCGAACAGAGATTCGCCGCAGAATTCATTGGGCCATACGCTGCGTATCTTCGCGAATCCTTGTGCCTATAAAAGGCCACGGTTGGAAGATTCCTCTTCTTCTCCGAACGCACTCGCTGATAGAATTGAGAAAGAGAATTTCCCTTTTCCGTTCATCTGTTTGAACTTGGATCGAATTAGCAATGGCACCCAAGACCAAGCCGACTGCTTCTTCTTCAAAGGCGACCGTCGCCGAGGCCCGGAGGGGCAGCTCCTCCTCTGCGCAGGATATTGTTCTCCAAGGTGTCCAAGGTAACTGCCTTTTAGGCGTGAATTTCGCCATTAAAGGAAGTTCAAAGAACTCTTAAGAACCCTTAACACACAATTTTAAATCGTGTTTGATTCCCAGACGCAGTCTTTGGTTGATAACCATGACGCGGGTTTGGACCCTCGCGCCATTGGGTCCTGTGCTTCAGATTCTTCACTTAGAATATTTTCTAATTGTGAAGGGTTCAGACGCGGACTTAGTTTACAGAACGCGGATTTGATCCTTGCGTTCTGTTTCATCAGCTGTTGATTTTGATGAATCTGGCACCCGAGTCCAAGCACTTTGACATCTGGGGATGTGAAAGGAAGGGAGTTACCCTCCTTAACTTCTGGCGATTATGGTGATGGAAGGGTTAAGGTGGATAACTCCCTTCTTTTCGCACCCCAGAAGTGACATCAAGGAGAATGTTGTGGAGACGCCGATCCTGCAGGTCTGGACGCGGATTCGCAGGTCTGGACGCGGATTTGATGATTCGTGCGTCCAATGTCTCTTCTGCGTGGATGCGCAGGTCTGGACGCGGATTTGATAATTCCTGCGTCCAGTGTCTCTTCTGCGTAGATGCGCATGTCTGGACGCGGATTTGATAATTCCTGCGTCCAGTGTCTCTTCTGCGTTCGGATTATGAACACTTAGCATTTTTTCCTTTGCTTTTGATAGAGTATCTAACTAAGTGTCCTTTTCTTTTTGCAGCACCACACCCTGCTACTTCACTCGCCAAGAAGCGCCACTTTGGACATGTAGGTGGTGCTGACCGGGACTTGACTTTTGTGTTACAAAGGACTGTTCCTGTGACAGCTGACAAGTCGCAGGCTCGTGGGGAGAGGCTCTCGAATGTTGACATGAGGACTCTTCGGGTGCTTATGACTGATGCAGCATTTGCAACGGATGCCGGCATCAAACTGGAGAAGCCTGCCTTCTTCTTCGGAGATCGTATCCACGATGGCGGCCATAGCGTATATGACGGGACTTACAAATGACTCCGTCAAATAAGGGGTGGAAGATTCTTTCTTCCGAACATGGAGAGGATGTTCCCGCTGTCCTACTTCCAGCACATGTCCGTCCCTCGGAAGATGGAATGGGACCTCTCTCGATATGTCCCTGAGATTACTCTCGGTGATTTGGGCTCCCACAAAGTGCACCGTCATGATAGCCATGACAGGTCAGTTATCGGCCTTTTCCCTGGGTCGCGCAAGTCTGAAGTTCCGGCTGGGGAGATACCACAACTTGGCACTACCTTCCTCAACGCATTCATGGAAGCGGAGGGTGACTATCCGGTTGGATTCCGTGCGCCCGGGTGGGTCCGTTCCACGGAGAACTATTGGTGGGGCAGGATGGTCGGCTTTGTCCTCACCGAGCTCGGGGATCTGCTAAAGCGTGTGGGACTGTACCCAGCGGTCAGAGCCGTGCAGTGGGGGATCCCTCAAAGCTCTCAGAACTTCTTCGGGATTCTAGAGCGTTATAATTCTTTGACGGGGACGTTCTTCACTCCGGTCGGGGAGATGGGCCTTGCTCTGCATGAGCTGCATGAGGTCTCGGGGCTGTCGACAGGGGACATTCCCTATGAGGAATATGTCCCGACCACGGTGGAGCTTCACCATTTGAAGGAGGAGTTTTCCCCTCATATATGAAACCTACTGGGAAGTGCTATGTCACTTCCACATTTGCGGCCAGATAACCAAATGGCGGTCGCAGGGAGTCAAGCAACTGTCTTGGGCCAGCTACTTGTTCAACAACGTCAACACCAAAGACCATCGGATAACTCGATTGGCTCCCAGCTCTGATAGGGAGATTGAAGACAGGATCGACCAGGCTCCTGACAGTTTCTACACCACGGAGTCGAACGAGGACGGTTTCGACCCTGACTTGGTTTTTGAAAGCTTTCACCATCAAGCCCGGACCCCTATCTCGGATCGGGCGCTGTTGGCGGGCTTTCTGATGCTGTGGCTGAAGCGTTGTGTGGTACCCACGCTGCCACATGAAGTTATTGTTGCTGACGTGGTGTACCCGGCGGTGCTCTTGGCCCATGGCAACCCCATAGCCCTTCTCCCGGCCGTGGTGGCTGGCATTCAGAGCGGGTTGCGGGCGCTCACTAAGAGTTTCTGCGAGCCACCGAAAACTGCAGACTCCGAGGGAAAGCCGTATGTTAACTCAGAGGGGAGTCCGACGGTGAAGCGTCCCAACCCTCGTGTCGAGCTGCCTTACACGTACCTCATGGCTTGGTACGTGATGCATTGCCCTTCCTTGATGACGGCGGTGCGTTGGAGGGAGAGTTCTGTCCCTTTTGTACAGCGGTTGGAGGGTTCGAAATGGCGTGATTCTTATATCTATTACGTCCGGAAGTGCCTTTCGGACCCTGCGAACTACCAGCTCAATCGTTGCCTCCCCCAGATCCCTGGTGCATCTCTCGAGGATCTACTTATTGATTCCGCGGGCCCAGATGGTTTTACGAGGTTGTCCGCGGGAGCCTTCTGGTGGTTGCTCAATATTCGGCCTGGATATGTGCTTTTCCGACAAGGGACGTCATGCACCATTGAGCCGTACATGCCGAATCGCTTCGCTCAACAGTTCGGCTGTGATCAGCTCTATGTCGGGAACCCTAATGCTAGACTTGCCTTCGAAGGGAACCTATTCGAGGGTGTTCGGGCCTGGTACTACAGTGTGGCTGGAGGGACGGGAACAACCTTCCGTCTACCTCTCGAGGGGCCTAAGTGCCGTACGAGCTTCAGCTTCTGCACTTGGTACTCCCAAGCCATCCAGACACCAGACTTTTTTCCAGCGTCTTCGTGTATTGAGAGTATCAATGCAAGTCTCGAAGCAAGGTCAGAGTCTAGTAAACCCTCGAAAATCATTGACCAGTACTTGAAGGCTCAGAAGGAGGCCGGAAGAAGAACGAGGGGAAGCCACGAGCCACGGAGCCACGACCACCAAGGGCGGAGCCGCAAGCGACTAAGGCGGAGTCGCGAGCAACAAGGGCAGAGCCGCAAGCAACTAAATCTCTACAGGCGGTGAGCAAGCGTCGTCAGGGCTCTACTTCAACTGCTGAACCCGCTCCCAAGAAGGTTCGGAGAGACTTGACGACCGAAGTCTCTCGACCCGAAGACATCCCTGCTGTCGTTGAGCCACTGAGGGAAGAAGATATAGCTGAAGAGGATGATCATTTAATCCGCCCCCTAGGTCGAGCAGCAAAGACCGTAGGTCTGTGGAGGAAGGGGAGCTCGTTGACAGAGCCACGACTGTTGACGAGGATGAGCAGCCTGAGATCGACATCATGAGCGGAGGAGATGTCATATTCCGGGGGTTTCGGTTCAACCCGGGTCTTCACCTGCTCGTGAAGGGAGAGATGAGGCATAACAACCTGGGTCGCCTTGTGTCTTCATTTCCAGTCCTCGGGCAGTTGACCCTAGTCCTACTACTGGGGTAATTGGTGACAAGGCTCCAGCTGCAGAGGTTTCGCGCGAAGCGCTATCGTCTTCCTCACTCTCAGGGGAAAGCGATTTTGAAGACGATGTTGACTACGGTGATGAACCCGCTCCTCCTGATCCGAGTAAGTTCTCCCATATTTCAGAGGAAAAAATATATGGGGGTGAGCCGTCAACGGTATCACAGCTGGCGATTATTCCTGTTGGAGGTACTCTTTTCACCTTTTGACCTGCTTTCCCTTTTAATTTCGAAGAAGAGACCTTAACATTCTCCCTTTTATGTTGCAGGATTGGCTGAGAACGTCGAAGCCGCATCCTCCTCGCAGATCGAGGAGATGGTATAAGAGTTGACCCAGCCGGAAGGGGTTACGGCTTTAGTTGCCGAGATAACTCCAGCAGGGGCAACTACTAATGCCGAGGAGGCTTCCACTTTGCCGGAAGAGGAGACAACCCCTAAGGCCGGGAAGAACCCACTCTGCAGGATGAAGGGGTTGCCATTGAAGCCAGGGAGACTTCCACTCCGCAAGATTTGCCCAAGGATCCGGCGTCTCCGGGCCTCCCAGATGGTAAGGAAGTTCTGATTTTTTAAATGTTTCGCTTTTCTCCTTTGTGGCTAATGTCGCAATAATTTGCAGAGGGAACTAAGGGGGTTCAGGTAGAGAGTCCAGCGGTCGGTATCCTTCCAAGAGGCCATACGACTCAGGTCTCGACTGAAGCTTCTGAGGAGGTTGTGCTTGCTACTTCGTCATTAGCTGTGGAGGTTCCTGCCGAGATAACACCTCCGGAAGCACCCGAGGCTACTTCTGCTCTAACCGTATCGGTGGTCAGCACAACTCTGGTGCGAGAAGATCCGCCTTATCCCGTGACAGAAAAGGGGTCGGGAAGCTTCCCAGGTGGTGACGATATGGGGGAACTGGCACGCCAGATGATGCAACAATTCTTTGCTTCGATGGGATCATGTATTGATCTCATCTTACGTGGAAGCAGCTCCTTCAATTTTGCCCAGACGCTTCTCAGAAATCTGGCCGAGAACGTCGAATTAACCGGAGGCCCCTCACTTGCCCAAGCATGTTTGCGGGTGGTGGAGCAACTGGGAAACGACCTGCACGAGCTGAAGTCTTTGGAAAATACCAGCTCTTCTAGTGAGGCCCAGGCCACCCTAACCCGGCTCTTAGCTGCTCAAGAACAAGAGCGACAGGAGGCAGAGGCACAAATAGATGCAGAGATCCGCAGCCTCGAATATTCCCAGGCTGAATGTCAGAAACTAACTGACGATTCAAGGGAATCCGAGATTGTCATGCAGAGCACGGAGCACGTCATCATCAGTGCTCGGGACACCATTGCCAAGGCTCGGGACACCATTGCCAAGGCAGAAGCCGTGCTTGCGATCAATGAGAAGAAGCTTGTCACCATCAAAGAGGAGCTTGCGGAGCAACAGGCGGCTAAGGCGCGAGCTGAAGAGAGTCTGTCTCTACATTCTTCCAGGGTGGAATCTCTGCGAGCGCAGCTGGCTGCAAAACCCTTCCTATCTGAAGAGGAGCTGCGGGTCAGGTCATGATGGAGGCTGAGAAGGCACGTCAGATCAAGATGCATCATCTCAGGGAGCAAATCCGTTCCTTGGCGAACCAGGACATTTAGCCTCTGTAGGGGCCGGAAAAGTTTTGGTGGTCTGAGAAAGTGGTTTTAGCTGTAAAAGATTTCCTTGATTCAAGCGAAACGATTACAACCAAAAGAACTACTCTTCCCTCTTTTCCAGTTACAAGGGAGGGAGGATGTCTGAATCTTCCCTTTGTTTAAAGCTGGGTTCTTCGTGTGGCGATGGAGAGTGAATCTTGTTCTCCGTTGACCAGATGACCGTCCTGGACCGTCGGGGGTCTTCTCTTCGGTCGGTAGAAAGAGTAACTCAGCTCCGTCTACCAAAACTCTCAAAGAGGAGGTAGGCGAAGAGCGGCTAGTACTCAGTAAGCTCGCTGAAGAGTCGTGCTTCTCTCTTGATGATCCTTCTGCCTGGATTCGATCGATTTTGATGATGCCCTATCTCAAAGCTCTCTCTCTTCAAAACTCTGATCTTCTGCCAAGCTTCGATCCTCTCAAGCCTCTATCCCTGTGTGTCTCTCCAAAAACTCCGATCCTCTCTTCATAGCAAACAAGGCTATTTATAGGGATCTCAGGGGGTGAAGGTGCCTCCTGAAAACGCTCCCGAATGAGGGGCCACTACCCGCTACATGCGCGGTGACTGGCCCCGCAATCAGGGCAGTTGCAACTGAGACGCGGGCGTTGGGCCGAACGCGCCTTGAAGTTTGAGACGCGGGCGTCGAGCCAAACGCGCCTTGAAGTTTGAGACGCGGGCTTCGGGCCTTCACGTCTGGATGCTGAGGCGCGGGCGTCGGGCCGACGTGCCTTGATGCTGAGACGCGGGCTTCGAGCCGACGCGTCTGAATGTTGTGACGCGGGTGTAGAGCCAACGCGTCTTAATGCTGAGACGCGAGCATCGATTTCTCGCGTCTAGAGCTTGAGACTCTGCTTCCTTAATGGCTGGTCTGTTAGTCATTTTTAGACAGCCTACAGAACCCCCTCCAAAGTTTCTGATATTCCGCAGTTGAATGGGACGGATTTCGGAATACTTTGGATCTTTAGTCGTGTTCGCGTTTATGACTGGACTGTTGATGCTTCGAGTTTGATCTTATCTGGAATTGGTCTTCGTGAGTGTACTGTTGAACTCTTTGAAGCCGTCAGAGTTGATCGTGTTGAGTGTCTAGATACACAGTCTAGACCTCCCCGATTGCTTTTAGTCTGTCACGGGTGCGCTTTTGGCCGGGAGTGGTTGGTTGTCTGTTTGCGTCAGTGTACTGTTGAACTGACTTGTAGAAGCAGGAGACTGGACGCAGGTTCCCTTTTGAAAAAGCAGAGACTGCTTTAAAGACGCGACTTCTTAGCGAGACGCGATGTTTGGCCTGTTTGAGGGGACGCGGACTTTGGAGAGACGTATCTCTTGAAATGCAGACGCGATTTTCTGGGTGCATTTATGATGATGCTGACGGGGCATGTCCACCGAAGAGCCGCGTATTTTGGGGCGCGCGCCTGTGCCATGTCATGATTATGCCGCCAGCTGGCCTGGGGAAACGGCGAGATTTCGCCTTTTGGCGCGCGGATCCCCCGGTTCATTAAATGAACTGCTCCACGTGTCAACTTCTGACTTGTGGCGGGGTCGCGACGCATGATCTTCCCTGTTCAAACAATGATTTGGCTCCACGCGTCAGGCAGCGATTCGCTGCAGCGTTTATTGGGCCAAACGCTGCGTATCTTCGCGAATCTCTGTGCCTATAAAAGGCAACAGTTAGAGAGATGTATCTTCTTCTCCGAACGAACGCATTCTCTGAGAAAAAGAACTTCCTTCTCTGTTCAACTATTCATCTCCTCGCTCGGATTTCTTGATCTTCAATGGCTCCCAAGACAAAACCGACTGCATCGACCTCAAGGGCGACCGTCGCCGAGGCTGAGAGAGATGCTTCCTCTGCGCAGGAGGGTGTTTTCCGAGGTAAAAATGCACCTTCGGTGTGGGTTCCGCCATTAAAACATGTTCATAGAACCCTAAGGACCTTTAACACAAGATCGTGTTTGATTCTCGGACGCTGTCCTTGAGATGATAACCGGGGCGCGGGCCTGATGATCCGACGCTGGTGAACTCTGCACTCTGGGTCCTTCACTTAGAATATTTCTAATTGTGAAGGTCTCTGGACGCGATTTGCAAAACGCGGATTTGATCCATGCGTTCTGTGCCGCGTTTTGTGCCATCAGGCGCTGGCGTCCGAGTCCAAGCACTTTGAAATTTCACAAGTCTTGGTTTGCAGAACGCGGATTTGATCCTTGCGTTCTGTGTCTTCAACCGCCGATTTTGTAGAATCTGGCGTTTGAGTCCAAGTACTTAGAATTTTCATAAGTCTTGGTTTGCAGAACGCAGCTTTGCAGGTCTGGACGCGGATTCGAAAAGTTCCTGCGTCCAGTTCTCTTCTGCGTTTTGGTGCAAGTTCGCAGGTCTGGACGCGGATGATAACTCCTGCGTCCAATGTCTCGGCTGCGTTTTGAATTATGAACACTTAGCGTCCTCCCTTATTTTGGCAAAGTATCTGACCAAGTGTCCTTTTCTTTTGCAGTGCCGCATGTTTCAGGTTCACTCGCCAAGATGCACCATTTTGGCCGCGTGGGTGGTGCCGACCACTGTCTGACTTTTGCGCTGCGAAGGACCATACCTGTGACTGCTGACAGGTCGCCAGTTCGCAGGGAAATGATTGCCCATGTTAATGAGAGGACTTCTCGGGTGCTCATGACCGATGCAGTCTTCGCAACGGATACCCACATCAAGCTGGAGAAGCCTGCTTTCTTCTTTGGAGATCATGTCGGCGACGGTGGCAACCCAATGTATGACGGGAATTACAGGTGGCTCCGTCAGATAGGGGAGAGGAGATACTTCCTTCCAGCCATGGAGAGGATGCTCCCGTTGTCTTATCTCCAACATCTGTCCGTCCTTCGGAAGATGAAGTGGGACGTGTCCCGGGATATCTCTGAGATTACCCTTGGGAATTTCAAATCCCAGAACGTATACCGTCATGATTGCCATGACCGGGCGGTCCTCGGCTTGTTTCCCGGGTCACGCAAGTCTGAGCTTCCAGTCGGAGAGATCCCGCAGCTTGCCACCACCTTCCTCAACTCGTTCATAGAAGCAGAGGGTGATTATCCGGCCAAGTTCCATTTGCCAGGATGGGTCCACTCCACGGAGAATTCTTGGTGGGCAGGATGGTGGGTTTCGCCCTCTCCGATCTTGGAGATCTGCTTGAGCACGTGGGATTATACTCAGCAGTCAGGGCCGTACAATGGGGCATCCCAATGAGCTCTCACAACTTCTTCGGGATCTTGGAGCGCTACAACCCTCAGACGGGGACATTCTTTACCCCGGTTGGAGAAATGGGCCTTGCACTGCATGAGTTGCATGAGGTCTCGGGGCTGGTGATGGGGGAGTTCCCTTATGAAGAATATGTCCCGACTGCTAGGGAGCTTGACCTTATAAAGAAGGATTCCCCTGAGGTGTATGAGACCTATTGGGAAGTGATGTGCCACTTCCATATTTGTGGTCAGGTACCGGTTGGAGGACGCATGGAGTTAGGCATCTATCCTGGGCCAATTACTTATTCAGCAATGTCAGCAAGAAGGATCATTCGATAACTCGACTGGCTCCCTTCTCTGAACAGGGAGTTGACGACATGGTTGCACAAGCTTCTGAGGGCTTTTACACCACTGGGTCGAACGAGGACGGCTTCGAACCTGATACGCTTTTCGAAAGCTATCATCATCGGGCCCGGGCTTCTATCTCTAGTCGAGCGCTGTTGGCGGGCTTCTTGATGCTGTGGTTGAAGCGTTGCGTGGTACCTACACGGCCACATGAAGTCATTATTGCCGACGTGGTGTACCCAGCAGTGCTCCTGGCCCATGGCCGTCCTATAGCCCTTCTTCCGGCCGTGGCGGCTGGCATTCAGAGCGGGTTGCGGGCGCTAGCCAAGAGACTATGCGAGGCTCCAAGGACTGTCGACTCTCAAGGCAAGCCGTATGTTGACTCAGAGGGAAACCCGACGGCAAGGCGCCCCAACCCCCGAATGGAGTGCGTACCCCCAGAGAAGGTGAACTTTTATCAAGGATTTGGGATTAACTTGATTTAAGATCAGCTGGGGATTTTGATGGAAGCATTGTTTATTGGTGTAATGTTAACCAACACTGCCTCCAGAATGAATTTGATACTCGGTTGGGGAGAATATCAAATGAAACTAGACTCGTGGGGAATCTAGTAAGATTTTTACCGTTAGAGGTGTGATATTAACTTAACGGTTTAGAAGTAGTCTTGTCAGAAGTGTAATATTAACTTGACAAGGATGTGAGTTAGAGGTGTGATATTAACCTAACTCATCAGCATCTCAGTTTTATTTGGGAAAACTGAGGGTGTCACTGTCATAGGTGTAATGTTTAACTTAACAGTGATAGAAATGCTAGAGGTGTAATGTTGAACTTGGCATTAGTCGTCTCGGCTTAAAGAAGTCGAGGAAAGGTCATAGCCATAGGTGTATTGTTGAACTTAGCAATGACTCGGATGCTAGAAGTGTAGTGTTAACTTGGCATCGTCCATTTCAGCTTCGATATGGAAGCCTGAAGAAAGGTGACTGTCAGAGGTGTGATATTAACTTGACAGGCACTCGATGTACTGCTTAGAGGTGTAATGTTAACTTAAACAGTAGTTTGTCAGAGGTGTGATATTAACTTGACAAGGATTTGCTTGCGATAGGAGCAATTTGAGGACCTGTCATTCTATTGATGAGAATTGACAAGTGGAATTTGAGGTGCCAGAGGTATAGTGTTAACTTGGCAAATTTGAGAGTTTGTTACTCTAATGCAAAGTTAACAAGCCAGGTTTGTACTCGACAAAGAGTATTCATTACCAGAGGTATAGTGTTAACATGGTAATGATTGCATTTTGTGGTCCTACCATTCTATGGATGAGAATTGGTAAGGGATTTTTGGAGGGAAGAGTGGAATCAAATCCACTTAGGATTTTTAGCAAACCCTCAGCTGTCAACGGATTTGAGGCGCCTTTACCAACTACCGTTTGAGTTGGGCTAGCCATGCTATTCCCCTCAGCATGATGAGTTGTCGAGGACTTAGATTGGGCTTAAAGGCCAACATTTTCCTCTATCCTTAGCCGTCGGAGGCGTCGGATCAAATGGGAACGTGTCCCTTAGGATTTTTAGCAAATCCTCAGCTGTCAACGGGTTTGTCATGCCTTTACCAACTACCATTTGAGTTGGGCTAGCCATGCTATTCCCCTCAGCATGATGAGTTGTCGAAGACTTATGTTGGACTTAAAAGCCAACATTTTCCTCTATCCTTAGCCATCAAGGGCGTCGGATGTTTGATCAGAGGTGTATTTTTAACTTGATCTGTGGAAGAATGCCATCTAGGGATAGTATTTCTTCAGGAATTTGCCATTGATTGGCATCATGAGTGTATCGCCATTTGAGGTTATGAGGCGATACGATCCATTTGAGTAGACTGACTCTACCACAAATGGTCCTTCCCATTTGGGTTGGAATTTTCCTTTCGTCTTGTGCGTCATGACCATGGGTCTTCGGACGGTTAAGACGAGGTCGCCTTTCTTGAAAGTTCGGGATTTGACTTTCTTGTTGAAGGCTCTGGTGATACGAGCTTGATAAACCTCAATTTGTTGTTGGGCCTGCAGACGCTTGTCGTCCAAGGCTTCCAATTCTTGGAGTCGCTGTCGATGCTTCTCCTCTGTTGTCATTTCCGCTGTCAAGGCGACGCGAAGAGATGGAATTTGGATTTCCAGTGGAAGGACGGCTTCGCATCCGTACACCAAGAAAAATGGCGTGGCTTTAGTTGGGGTTCGCACAGTCGTGCGATAGGCCCATAAGCATTCGCCCAACTTATCGTCCCAGTCTCGTTGACTTTTCGAGACGAATTTCTTGAGAAGCTTGCCAATAGTCTTATTGAAAGCTTCTGCGAGGCCGTTCGCGGGCGGATAGTATGCCGTTGATGACACACTCTGGATTCTGAACTTGGCGCAGAATCTCTGAAAAGCCTGGCTGATGAACTGGGGTCCATTGTCATGGACAATCCGCCGAGGCACACCGAAGCGGTAAATAACGTGATGTTTCACGAACTTGATCACGTTAGAAGATTTCACCTCTTGCAAAGGGATAGCTTCGGCCCACTTTGAGAAGTAATCGGTTATCGCTAGAATGAACCGATGTCCCTTTGATGATGGTGGGCTGATAGGACCAACCACGTCCATCCCCCACATTTCGAACGGCCAGGTAGAGGTCGTAGAGTGGAGGTATCCTGGTGCTTGATGGATGAAATCGCCATGTATTTGACAGGCGTGACATCTTTTGGCATAGGCAACAGCATCGGCAACCATCTTGGGCCAATAGTAACCCAATCTTTGGAGTCGGTTTGCCAGCTTCGGGCCAGGTTGATGAGCTCCACAAGTACCATCGTGGGCTTCTTTCAATACTCCTTGGGCTTCTTTTGATGAGAGGCATCGGAGCAGGATCCCGTCATGCGATCGACGATACAATGTTCGCGAAATCGCATTGTAGTAGAATTTGGAGGCTTTCCTTCGGATGGCAGCCGCCTCCCTGGTGTCTTCGGGCAAGATGCCGTACAAGACAAAATCAATGTAGGGGAATCGCCAGTCTTTAAGTTCTGGATCGGTCGACACTTCAAGTGTTTCCTTACCGCGACGATCTCCCGTTGACCTCTGGTAGTCTCCGAGGGGACTTTTTGGGCAGTATAGGTCGTGGCTATAGACGAATACCTTCTCCATTGCTCCTGCTGGAAGAGCTAAGGAGGCAGCAAGGGATGCAAGTGCATCTGCATGCGCATTTTGCTTGCGCGGTACATGGTCGATGTAGAAGTTTGAAAACCTCTCGGCCATGTGGATTGTCGCGTTGTAGTAGGGTACTAGATCTTCATGCCTGACCTCATACTCTCCGCGAACTTGGCTGACGATGAGTTTAGAATCACCGTATGCCTCGAGATTTTTAACGCCAATCTCATCGGCGAATTGCATCCCAATCAAAGGGCGTTGTATTCCGCCACATTGTTGGAACAGGGCTCGGTTAACGAGATAGCTCGGGGAATCACGTAATTTTGTGGGGAGACGAGTACTACTCCTACCCCCGCAACTGTATGTCCCTTAGAGCTTGTTCTCGATGCGCCATCGAAGAAAAGTTGCCATACTTGTCCTTCGAACAATGTCTGGGTCAGGCAGGCTTCGGCGACCTCGTCTGGGAGATCCTCGTAGAGTTTGGCTGCCCTGGGATCTGGGTGTTCAGCTAAGAAGTCCGCCACCGCTTGTCCCTTAATAGCCTTTTGTGGCAGAAAATGCATCTCATATTGTGATAGCAATATGGCCCATTTTGCCAGCCGGCCATTTAGTGAAGAAGGCTTTGTCATAAGTAACCTCAGGGGGTTGACTTTGGATATGACATTTATGGTTTGGCCCACCAGATAGTGTCGCATTTTCTGAATGGCGAACACCAGTGCCAAACATTCCTTCTCGATCGGGTTGTACCGATGTTCGGCTCCGATCATCGTTCTACTTAGGTAGTAGATTGCTTGTTCTCGCCCCTGGTCATCATTCTGAGCTAGTAGAGCTCCCAAAGAATGATCCATTGATCGGACGTACACCAGGAAAGGCTTTCCGGATACCGGAGCTGCCAGGACTGGTGGTTGGGTGAGGTAGTGCTTGATCTCCTCAAATGCTTGCTGGCAAGCGTCGTTCCAAATGAACGAAACGCCCTTCTTCATCAGCTTAGCGAAGGGTTGGCATCTCCCGGAGAGATTTGAAATGAATCTGCGGATATATGCCAATCGTCCTTGTAATCCTCTGAGCTCCTTGAGGCTTCTGGGGGTTGCATCTCTTGGATAGCACGGACTTTCTCCGGATCCAAATGGATTCCTGTGGAAGTCACGACAAACCCTAGGAACTTGCCACTAGCTACCCCCAGGAAGGACTTGGTGGGGTTCATCTTCAATTGATGAGCCCGCATGATGTCGAAGACCACCCTCAGGTCTGCTATGTGATCACCTGTTGACTGATTTTTCCTGCACACAAAAATAACGATATTAAATTTAGAAATAGTAGTGTGAGGAATCAGTTCTAATCCGCGGTAGCAAGGCTATGCGGGTCGTGATCCTCAAGGAGGGACTGCGATGGAAGCGTTAAGCAAGTTAATCTCTAAAATTTATCTTTTTTTTAGTTAATTGTCACGATGGTATTTACAATGAGTTGTGGTATTTACAATGGATCGAAGAAAAGAATATGGAGAGAGATGGATTTAATCTACAAAAAAGAAATAAAAAAGAAGAAAAGAAAACTTACTTGAGTTGGAGAAAATAAGTGAAAACCTAATACTTTCTACCGTTTTTCGGAGGCGTTGAACGTATGAACCTTGGGATCGAACTCAGTCCGTTGTCGCATTAGGTCATCAAGCCTTGGGCAAGCATGAGTTGATACGCCTCGAGGAGGAGAACATCGCCATGGAATATCGTTGGAACCCCGATCTTCGGTATACTTATGGTTCGGTAATCGCTTGCATGCTCATCACCAATCACAGAGATGAAAAGAGAAAAAGAAATAGAAAACAAGAATAAAAGTTAAACATAGAAATAAGAAACAAAACAAAATAATACCTTTATTGCTTTAATCCATGGCAGAGAAGAGAAGATACATCAGTGTCACCCTCAATATAATCATCTCTCTCTCTCTTTAAATAAAAAGAAAAGAAAATCTAACTACAAAGGAAGAAACCCTAGAAAAAACCTAACTTTGGCCCTTGGCTCGCCTCTGGACGCTCTGTACATTGCAATGCAGGTGATATTTATAGGGCAAAAGACCACAGAGTCCGGGACGAAACTGCCCACAAAATTTGGGATTTAATCTCATCATTATTGCCGCGGATCCGCGGCTTTTGCCGCGGTTCCGCGGCAATCTGGTGGCTTCTGGCCACGCGCTTTGGCGCGTGGCCTCTCCTGGTCCGTCCATAGGGGCGCCTGCTTCTGGAATTGTAATCCTGGCCTTTTAAATCTGGATTTTCGAGATAACTTGGTAATCAAGTTACCCTTAATCCAGATTTCTTCAAATCTTCCTCCCACGAATTTCTTCTTTATCTTGGCCTTTTAATCTGATCCTGCAGGTGTTTAGGGTTGGATAGAAGTCCACCCTTCCCTAAACTTCAATAATTGCAACTCTAGCCCTTGCATAATTGCACTTTGACACTTGATATTTGCATTTTGACTCTTGGGCTTCAAATATGGGCTTTTGGGCTTCATTGGGCTTTATTTATTATTAAATTGATAATTCGAGACCTGCACACAATAAATTACAAATTATTAATAATTGTGCAGAATTAAATGAATAAATATGAAAATGTGATGGTAAATATGATGATAAAAATGCATTTTTGACTACCAATCACACCCCCACACTTATCTTTTTGCTCGTCCTCGAGTAAAAACAAAGAAAAAGAAAAAGTTAATCTAACCTAACTCACTTTCGTAGGAATCACGATTGCACTTAGCACGTGCAACAAGCCGTTAAACCCTAGGTTACCCTAGAGGACGAGTGTTGTCTCGTGAGGGTTTTCAGCGGATTGCACCCACAAAATCCATAAAAAGGAAAATATTTGAATTATATTTGAAGAGACTAAGTAGTCTATAAGTTTTAGGATCCTCATTTTTATTCATTCTTCAAACCTAGTCTTTATAAAGTCAATTGTTATTCATTTTAGGTAAGGATTAAAATTGAATTTCTAATATAGTCTTTTTCGTTACCAAAAGTCATACGCACCCTTGTGAATCTAGGAATTCCTTAACTTGGACTCTCATGCCTCTTTATTATTTTTATAACATCATCTATTTTCTTTCGTGTAAGTATCAAGGCTTCTTGAGACCCTCATACCTAACTAATTGACTATTAGATGTTTTAATATTTTTTTTCTTTTTTTTTTTTGGCATGTATAGCTCATCTAATTTTCTTTCGTATAAGTATCAAGGCTTCTTGAGGCCCTCATACCTAACTAATTGATTATTAGATGTGTTAATACATATATTATATTTCTTAGTCTTCTTAGGCTTTCTAATCCACCCATTTAACGAACTTAAAGTCGATGACTCCCAAACCGGTTGGCTTTAGGGCACCAAGTGAGAAAACACCTCGCGGACTCAAATTCGAGTGAACTAGGCCCAAAACTAAGGACTTTATTTTATTTACTCACCTTTAGGCATGAATACTTATGCTTCTTGAGGCACATGTATCAGCTTAATTGGTGATTTTTTTTTCTTTTATATTTTTTTTTCTTTTTCTTTTTTTTTTTTTTATATGAGGCACAAGGTCTTTGTCTTAGAATCCTAGATATGCATTAGGTATGCAATATTCATTAAGGTAAAAATCAAGACTAATTATTTATTCAATTTCTCTCCTATACCTAAAATTTAAACAATTTATTTATTTTGACCAAGTTTTTAGAAATCCTAATCATGATTTTCCTAATCCTTAAAACTAACTTAGATTTCTTTCAAAAAAATAAGTCAAAATATTTCCTTTTTATAACAATTTTTTTTTAAAATTTTTTTTATTAGCAATTTTTTTTTTTTTTTTTTTTAGTTTTTACCTATGTTAGTATGTTAGTAAAGCCCACCCCCACACTTATCTCATGCATTGTCCTCAATGTATGAATGAATGCATATATGCATGAAACAGAACAAGGGAAGGCGGAAGTTACCTTAGGGTGGTGGTTCCGGAGGTGGTCTAATTGGTCCACGAAATGCGGCCCAATCAAGATAACAGATAATTTGGTGGAACCCACCAGAACTTTCCTTACATAACCCACTAAAATATATGTATAATCATTTTTTAGAATTTTCACCCCATCAAATTTCCAAATTTCATAATAAATTTCAGAGTTAATTGTCTCAACCTCCTTGTCCCAAAATGGAGTATGAAAAGATGGAATGATTGACTTGGACATGGGAAGTACGGGAACGAATACTGACTCAGGGAAGAAGCTCAAATCAAGTAAGGGCTCAGGAGTCGGGCTAAGTTCGAGAAGTGGGTCCAAGTCAAAAAATGAAACTCAAGTCCACAATCATCTTCCCACAATGGAATGTGACTCATGGTGGTGATTCAAGTTCAGGAATGATAGATGTGGGAATCAAAACTGACTCTAAAATATTACCTAAGTCGGGTAACAAAACAGGAGTCAATAATGATTCAGGAATTTGAACTTGATCATAGATGTGAGAATCTAGGTCACATTCGAGTTCTAATTCGGGAAAGGAAAAACTTGCCAAATTATCAGAATTTGAAGTTTCGGCAAGTTCACAAGATGGTACTGAATTAGAAACTTGTTGTTCCAAGCAACTTGGTTCGTCGGCTCTAATCAAGTGGTCATCGATATCAGAATCAGCCGGCCGGTGTAAGCATTCCACCATCAAATCTATGTCATGATCACGGGCTAATTTAGCCTCAGTCATGGCAGCTAGCATCCCTTCATAGTCGATAGGTGGATCATATTCTGATTGGACTTGAAAATAGGACTGGTAATCGTGATAAATTTGGGAGTCGGTGGACTCACGTATCATCATGTCTAAAATTGATGGTGATTTTTGCTTGGACTCATTCCTACTCATCATTTCCAAGATAGATGGAGTTCTATTCTGAATGGGTGGATCTGAGTATGAATTTTGGAAAAAATGTGGACTAGATGGATATGGAGGACAATTTGGTTGAGAATTAGACTCGGGGGACTCGAAACCCCATGAACTCTGTGACGAGTTGAAATTATTATGAAGATTATAGTCATAAGATGGAGTGTGTGGGTTATATTCAGTCGGATAAGACCATTCCGGCACACTAGATTGGTCAAAGTTAGGGTATGCCGGGTTGGTAATATCCGAATACTAGTTAGGGGTGTAATATGGATTAAAATTGGACTTATTATTATATGCCATATCACACCAACACAAACAAAACAAACAAATAAACAAACAAAAAGAAAAATTCTAATCTAAGTTAGGGTAGACCTATGACCTAGACGACTCCTAACTGGTTAGACTGTCCACGGGAGGTAGGGTGTAGACTTTGACCACAAGTTAATCAGCCAGGTCGGGGCAAGAGTGGTGGGAGGTTTTCCGTCAAAGACGTTCCTTAATTAAATAACCACCACACTTCGGGCTTTCGGCCCTCAATCCCCTTCCTAGACACTGATTTGGCAGGAGTCAACTTCCAACACCGTTCCCCCTTAGGATAATCTCCTATTGAGTCCGAGATGTCCCTAGGGCCAACGTCTACTTTTTTTTTTATGTTAGGCTTGGGTTAGTGAGTGCTCGGGATATGATTTTTGGGCTAAGGAAGGGTGATGAAATCCCCACCTTATCTTGTTAATGGGTTATGCCCTTAAGATGAATTAGTGCAAGTGTACAAGATAAATAGATAAGAATCACTCAAAGCAGAAAATCAACCAAGAGATGAATCCTATTCTACATGCAATGCGTACGTACCTTGCCTCCAGCACTCTTCAACAGTAAATAAAAATAATTGAAAAGACACGTGCCTAATATGCAAACGTCTAATCAACTTTTAACGATTACAACCAATTTTTTACTGTTGATTAAATTAGCAGGTATATGGTGAATAATACAGAAAGTTAAGTACTGCAGAAGCTGTATTTTGCAGAGCTGAAGAGCCTGCAGAAAATTGGTTAGGAGTCAACTCCTTTGTGCCGCGTTTGCGCGGCTTTTGCCGTGGGAACGCGGCACTCTGGAGGGATCCTGGGCTCTGCTTTCTTAAGCAGAGTCCCAGGTCCACTTATATGTCACTGCAGTTGCCAAAATATTGTTTCTTCACCTGTAACCTGCAACAGAAAAGAATAAAGAATAAGTTAATAATTAAAATTTTTTTGTTTTAGAGATAACTTACCGTCCCTCCCCGGCAACGGCGCCAATTTGTTGACTGATTTTTCCTGCACACAAAAATAACGATATTAAATTTAGAAATAGTAGTGTGAGGAATCAGTTCTAATCCGCGGTAGCAAGGCTATGCGGGTCGTGATCCTCAAGGAGGGACTGCGATGGAAGCGTTAAGCAAGTTAATCTCTAAAAATTTATCTTTTTTTTAGTTAATTGTCACGATGGTATTTACAATGAGTTGTGGTATTTACAATGGATCGAAGAAAAGAATATGGAGAGAGATGGATTTAATCTACAAAAAGAAATAAAAAAGAAGAAAAGAAAACTTACTTGAGTTGGAGAAAATAAGTGAAAACCTAATACTTTCTACCGTTTTTCGGAGGCGTTGAACGTATGAACCTTGGGATCGAACTCAGTCCGTTGTCGCATTAGGTCATCAAGCCTTGGGCAAGCATGAGTTGATACGCCTCGAGGAGGAGAACATCGCCATGGAATATCGTTGGAACCCCGATCTTCGGTATACTTATGGTTCGGTAATCGCTTGCATGCTCATCACCAATCACAGAGATGAAAAGAGAAAAAGAATAGAAAACAAGAATAAAAGTTAAACATAGAAATAAGAAACAAAACAAAATAATACCTTTATTGCTTTAATCCATGGCAGAGAAGAGAAGATACATCAGTGTCACCCTCAATATAATCATCTCTCTCTCTCTTTAAAATAAAAAGAAAAGAAAATCTAACTACAAAGGAAGAAACCCTAGAAAAAAACCTAACTTTGGCCCTTGGCTCGCCTCTGGACGCTCTGTACATTGCAATGCAGGTGATATTTATAGGGCAAAAGACCACAGAGTCCGGGACGAAACTGCCCACAAAATTTGGGATTTAATCTCATCATTATTGCCGCGGATCCGCGGCTTTTGCCGCGGTTCCGCGGCAATCTGGTGGCTTCTGGCCACGCGCTTTGGCGCGTGGCCTCTCCTGGTCCGTCCATAGGGGCGCCTGCTTCTGGAATTGTAATCCTGGCCTTTTAAATCTGGATTTTCGAGATAACTTGGTAATCAAGTTACCCTTAATCCAGATTTCTTCAAATCTTCCTCCCACGAATTTCTTCTTTATCTTGGCCTTTTAATCTGATCCTGCAGGTGTTTAGGGTTGGATAGAAGTCCACCCTTCCCTAAACTTCAATAATTGCAACTCTAGCCCTTGCATAATTGCACTTTGACACTTGATATTTGCATTTTGACTCTTGGGCTTCAAATATGGGCTTTTGGGCTTCATTGGGCTTTATTTATTATTAAATTGATAATTCGAGACCTGCACACAATAAATTACAAATTATTAATAATTGTGCAGAATTAAATGAATAAATATGAAATGTGATGGTAAATATGATGATAAAAATGCATTTTTGACTACCAATCATCACCCTTAGTGCGGCTTTTCACCGCAATGTCGTCGACATAACATTCCACCGTTTTGCGTATCTGCCGATGGAAAATGGCATTCATGGCCCTTTGTAGGTTGCCCCCGCATTTTTCAGACCGAAGGGCATGACGGTGTAGCAGTATACCCCTAGAGGTGTCCTGAAGGAGGTGTGCTTTTCGTCATCGGGATACATCTTGATTTGATTATATCCTGAGAACCCGTCCATAAAGGACATTCGCTCGAATCCACAAGTATTGTCAATCATGACATCTGTGATTGGCAATGGGAATTCGTCTTTGGGGCAGGCCTCGTTTAGATCACGGAAGTCGATGCAGATCCGGATCTTCCCGTTCTTCTTGGCGACGGGGACGATGTTGGCTACCCAGTCGGGATGCTGTTCCTCCCTGATAAAGCCGGAGTCAATAAGCTTCCTGACTTCTGATTGGATTGCCTTCATTATCTCTGGACGGAACCGTCGCTGCTGTTGTTTAACGGGCTTCATGTCCGGATTGATGTTGAGGCGATGCATAGCCACTTGAGGATCAAGTCCAGGCATGTCCTCATAATTCCAGGCGAAGACATCTATATACTCTTGTACAAGAGATATTAAATCCTTCTTCTCTGGAGGCGACAGGCCGTCACTTATGAAGATGGGTTTAGGATTGTCTTCATCTCCTAGGTTGACTTGAACAACCTTGTCTTCTGTGGGTGGCTCACGCTGTTCAAAGCGGATGTCCCAAAGAGCATTCAAATGTCTGATCCAAGGGTCTGTATCAGATTGGATCATTTCTTCATCTTCATCCTCCAGATGGCTTGTCGAAACCATGTTTACTGAAAGCCCTTTGAAGATGTTGCCGACACTGACATCTGATTCCCATGACGACGTGTCTGATGAGCAGTCATGACTTGACAGTCTCTCCGAATCAGAGGCTGATGGCACTGGAGTTGATATATAGCCCACCCCCGGCGCGTCCGATGATAGTAATCAGGGGTTTTCCTTTCGGTACAAAGGATCGAAGCAGTGTTCTTCTTCCTTTTCCGAAGTTCAACCCAGGCCTGTTGGTTAGATCATACCCCATGCGCTTCATCATCTTGAGCGTTCTTGGTTCATAATGATCGAACTGAGGGGATTCATCCTCACCTTCTGATTCTTCGTGGGGCATTGGTTCAGATGCGATTCGCCCAAAAAGTATTGGTCTTTGGCCTTTTCGTCTGGCTGGAACCATGAATACAGACTCTTGCGCGTCACCATTATCTTGGTATGTCCCGAAGGATGATTTCACCGGTACATGCAAAGATGTCAAGGCATCTATTGCCGACCAGAGGTCATCGTCCACGTCGGTAGTGGTATCCGACGGTATTGAATCGGAAACATACACAGGGAAATACGCAAAATGTACCAACCACCCGCATCGTCGGTGGTATCAACATCGAGCTTATTAGTGATCTTTACAATGGGCTCCAACTCCCACAGGCACTCTTCTTTCTCAGGCTCAACGTCAGCTTCATTACCAGAGTCTGGCTCCTCTGGTTGTGGGGTTTCATTAGTCTCCTCCGGATCCTGATATAAGAGGGAGTCCGTGAAATAATTTTCAACCCCTTAAACGGATGCCTTTCGGCAATCAACGTTCGGACCTGTCCACTCTCATCAATGTATTTCATGACTTGGTGGAGAGTAGAGGGAACGATGGAATTGCGGTGAATCCATGGTCGTCCCAGCAACAGGTTGTAGGAAGTGTCCGCGTCAATGACGTAACACGTCACTTCTGACTTGAGGCTCCCGATCTGGCATTTGAGCTTGATCTTCCCCATTGGGCGGGAGCTGTTGGCATTGAACCCGTAAATAGTCGTCTGGGTAGGGCTCAGACGATGGGTAGGAATGCCTAGAAACTGCATAACCCGGCGAGGTATGATGCTCAGCGCGGACCCTGGGCTACCTGGATGCGGTTCACCTCGGATGACCCAATATACCCTGTGAAGTATAGGGGTCGGTCATGCTTCCCTTTAACCTGCATGTCATCTGTTGTGAAGGTGATGCAGGGAGCATTTGGGGAGGTGTGGAGGCAATCCTCTTCATCTTCCTCCCTTGGCACGCGGGTCATAAAGACCTCAGCATTTGCCAGAGCTTCTTGTAGAGCCTCTCTGGTTGACTTTGATAGCCTCAGGAGCTCATACAAGGTAATGCGTGCCGGGATGTTGGCTAGTTGAGCCAAGACGTCGAAGCGGTAAGGTGTCGAGGATCCTTCTGTTACACCTTTCGCAAGAACTCGAGAAAACCGAGTTTCTTTCTGTTTCTCCCCAGGCTGTTTAGAGGAGGGCTTGGCTGGTTCCATGGCTGGTTGCGGAGAAGCCGCTGATGTCTCGCCGTACTGCTTCAAGTATGCCTGTCCTGAACGGGTCCCCGCCGTAGGTTGGCTGGGCTCTGCGGCCAGGACTATTGTTTCCTCTTCTGAGTCAGTCAGCGAGGGAACATCAGTGTCCGCTTCTCGAGAAGAGGCGCATATCACATGGCAAGACGAAGCCTTCCCTTTGCCTTGGACTTCCTGTTGGTCACAGTCGTCCATTGTTGCTCGTCGACGAGGTCAGGGTGGACCCACATGATTTCCCCTCGAGGTGTAGGGACGGGTACCAAGCCTTTCTCCTGCTGCTGATGAGGGTCTGTGTTGACCACTCTCAGTTCTCCTTTCGGGACAGAGATTACCCCCACGGGTGTCGGGGGTCGTGTCCCAAACTGGAGAATCGACGTCATGTTGGCCGTCATCTTCTTCTGCTCCGGTCGGAGTTTTAATGCCTCCGCGTCAATCAGAGCTTGAAGGATGTCTTTAAAGACATAGCAGCTTTTGGTAGGATGTCCGAGCATCCTGTGGTATAAGCAGTAGGTGGGATTGTCGGTCTTGCCGACCTCCTCCGGGCGCCTAATTTCAGGGAGCTTCAGTCGATTGCTCTTGTTGAGTAGCTTGAAGAGCGAATCGACGTGTTCCTCCTTGAAGGAATACTGCTTGTTGGGGCGTGGCTGGCTTGAAGAGCCACTTGCCCTGCCTGTTTGAGGTTTGGTGGGAGATTTGGTCTCCGTCGCCAAATTATCCTTCCGCTTGGTTTGGAGGGCTATGTCTGGTGCACGCCTTGTCGACCTCTCTGGCCTGGGCTTGCCTTCTTCCGCTCTGACGCGGGCGACAATCTCCTCAGCCTGTTCACCTTGCTGGACTAATTGTTTCCAGGTGCGGCTTTCAGCAACTCCTATTTGAGCAAGGAGTGAGGTTTGGAGATTATGGCGACATGTTTCCACCAGGGTGGCCTGGGTCATGCCGCTTGGACATCGGAGTGCCATGTTCCGAAATCTTTCTACGAAAGACTTGACGGACTCTCCCTTTCGCTGTTTTGTAGCTAAAAGGGTAGGCATTGTGACCTCCGAATCATCTTCGAAGAAGCGTGTTAGAAACAGCTTCTCCAAGTCACCCCAGTTCTTGATGGAACCTTTGGGGAGCTTCATGAACCATTCAAAGGCCAACCCTTTCAGGGTGCCGATGAACAGTCGCGCCAGGATGGCATCGTTATCTACCACATTCCCGGTCTGGGATTTGAAGTAGTAGATGTGCTGGTTGGGTGACCCCTCCCGTCGAATGCCTGGAGAGTGGGAGCCTTGAACTTAGGAGGGTATGGAACTAAGTCCCACTCAGCCGGATAGGGCCGGACCACTCCTGCTTCCTGGAGGCCTTTACGGTTGGTAAGGGCCTCGAGGCGCTGCTCCAGTTGACTCATTCTTTTAGCATGAGCCTTTCCCGGGGTCTGGTCGCTTCTTGCCTGCGACGAGGGCTTGGACACATCCGAGGTAGATCGTCGTGTCTCGTCAGAAGATTCGGAGGGTGGGCTTTCTCCTTTTCTCCCTTTCCCCTTCGGTCGTCTAGGAGGAGATCTCGCTCTTTCTTCAAGCAATTTCTCAAGCATATGCTTGAGGGAGTCAATGGATCTCTGTTGAGAGGCGATTATATCCATCTGGTGCTTCTGCGTCTGTTCTAAAGGCCTGGTCGTCTCCTCAGGAGTGTCTGCCATGTAGGCGGAAGCCTCCTTCTCGACGGAAGAGTTTGAAGCTTGCGACCCCACTACAGCAGAGTGAGAATCACCCGTTCTAATGCCGCGGGCTAAGGCATTATAGTCAATTGGGGGAATGGCCCCCGTCCGGGTGCGAGTGTGTTGATACACTCCTTCCGGTACAGAGTCAGACTCGGAGTCATCTGGGCTGACTGCAATTTGTTTCCCCTTACTCCTGCTAGTCATGTTTGCAGTAAGCTCCGGGTATTCAACATCTGAGAAGGTTCTCCTCCTGTGGGAGCGTCTTCTCTTGGCTGATGGGGGAATCAGGGTCAGCTGTCTAATTAAAGACGGCTGGTGCACGCCTGACTCGCAATGGCATCCAGAGAGCATCTGGATGAGCTGTTGACAGCAGCATGGAGAAGTGGTCTGATTGGCACTCCTCTTCCTTGTCAAATACTCCCTCAAATCTGTGGGAGGGGGATTAAAGAAACTGGTCTCGCAACGTCGACGACGGGAGACAGTCATGTGCTGTTCAGCCTGGACACAGGTTTCAGAAACGCGGCTGTTGCGTCGCGGCTGCGTCACGCGCGTCTGGCGTCTCTGTTGATATGAGACGCGACTTTCGCGTTGCTGTCTGCTGCGTTGGAGCAGAGAGACTTGGGAGAGAGTGGGCTGCTGGGCCCCACGCCTATGGGCGCGTGCTTCCTGCGTTTGACGAGACGCAGAAGCTTCGCTTTGGCGTTTGATAAGTTGGTCTTTAGAGGGCTCAACTTGGGGAGTCTCGCGTTTGGGCCGCCAAATACGGACCTCTCGCACTGGACGAGGTGCGGGCAGGGCATCGGATCGTACGCTGCGTTCAATCCCAGTCAGAAAACCAACGGTTCCGACCGAGTGTTGACGCGCGCGTCTTCTCTGTCGACGCTCGGCATCCCGATTGCGTTGTGGAGGAAGAGAGAAGCCAACAACTTCCTGGTTTGTAGAACCAGGGGTTTGCCACGCGGGTCTCCTGAGAGACGCTGACGCGGGCGTTCTGTGCGACACGGTCAATCGCACCAGTAGATGTGCCGGGGACCACGCGGGCCTTCAGAGAGGCGTTGGCGCGTGTGTTCTGCGCGGCGCGGTTGATCGTAGCAGAGGAGTCTGAGGTTACGCGGGCTTTCGGAGAGGCGTTGGCGCGTGAACCAAGCTTGGCATAGTAGGCAGCAGGAGCACCCGACAGAGCCTCAGATTGGGCTTCAGGGGGCTGTCCACTTGAGACCCTGCGGCAGACGCGGGTCTTTGGGCTCTTGGAGCCAGAAGAGAGGAACTCTTCATACTTCGCCTGGTCGAACTCGACGACGAGGGATTCGACCATTTTCCCCTTACGGAGAACGTCATCTTGCACCACGGTGCGCTCGTCAGTAACGAAGGAAGTCCCCAGCGGAGTCGCCATCTCTTGTAGGGGCCGGAAAAGTTTGGTGGTCTGAGAAAGTGGTTTTAGCTGTAAAAGATTTCCTTGATTCAAGCGAAACGATTACAACCAAAAGAACTACTCTTCCCTCTTTTCCATTACAAGGGAGGGAGGATGTCTGAATCTTCCCTTTGTTTAAAGCTGGGTTCTTCGTGTGGCGATGGAGAGTGAATCTTGTTCTCCGTTGACCAGATGACCGTCCTGGACCGTCGGGGGTCTTCTCTTCGGTCGGTAGAAAGAGTAACTCAGCTCCGTCTACCAAAACTCTCAAAGAGGAGGTAGGCGAAGAGCGGCTAGTACTCAGTAAGCTCGCTGAAGAGTCGTGCTTCTCTCTTGATGATCCTTCTGCCTGGATTCGATCGATTTTGATGATGCCCTATCTCAAAGCTCTCTCTCTTCAAAACTCTGATCTTCTGCCAAGCTTCGATCCTCTCAAGCCTCTATCCCTGTGTGTCTCTCCAAAAACTCCGATCCTCTCTTCATAGCAAACAAGGCTATTTATAGGGATCTCAGGGGTGAAGGTGCCTCCTGAAAACGCTCCCGAATGAGGGGCCACTACCCGCTACATGCGCAGTGACTGGCCCCGCAATCAGGGCAGTTGCAACTGAGACGCGGGCGTTGGGCCGAACGCGCCTTGAAGTTTGAGACGCGGGCGTCGAGCCAAACGCGCCTTGAAGTTTGAGACGCGGGCTTCGGGCCTTCACGTCTGGATGCTGAGGCGCGGGCGTCGGGCCGACGTGCCTTGATGCTGAGACGCGGGCTTCGAGCCGACGCGTCTGAATGTTGTGACGCGGGTGTAGAGCCAACGCGTCTTAATGCTGAGACGCGAGCATCGATTTCTCGCGTCTAGAGCTTGAGACTCTGCTTCCTTAATGGCTGGTCTGTTAGTCATTTTTAGACAGCCTACAGCCTCCTTTTCTCCTTTTTTTTTTTGTAAAGAAAGGACACTCTATTTATCAGAGTGTTTGTATCCACTTTTGATATAAAAAGGACACTTTTTGTTCCATCTTCTTTGCTTAGTTGTGGATGAATCCAACTTCTTGATCACTGGCTGTGAATACTGAACTTAGGTAAGACTAAGTTCTTTCAATGAAACGCAGCATCGACTCGCGGCTTCTGTTCACAGGGAGACGCGGGTATCAATTCAGAAGAACTTGGGCAGAAACAAGTTCCTTGAGCGAAACGCAGCGTCGATCCATTGGGAGACGCAGCCATGAGTTCAGAAGGACTTGGACAGAATGCAGCGTCAATCCATAAGGAGACGCGGCCATGAGTTCAGAAGGACTTGGACAGAACGCAGCGTCAATCCATAAGGAGACGCGGCCATGAGTTCCGAAGACGCGACATCCGTCTGTAGGGAGAGACGCGAATCTGCTTCGCTGAGAAAGACGCGGATCAGACAGACGCGAGGGACGCAGCCTTGTGCATTTTCCATCAATCCCAGAATGGACTAAGTGTTCTCCTTTAAAAAGGACGCCGTTTGCTGAGGGGACGCGACTTTGCGTCACGCGGACATTCCTCTAGGACGCGGGTGATCGTCATCCAATCTGGGGAGGGGACGCGAATTTTGGATGCGGTTTTCTTCAATCTGCGTCTTGGTGTAACCCCCCAGGCGTTACATACAGCCTGTCATAAAGATTTGATGTGATCTTCAAATCTCTATTGATGATCGGGAATGCAGATTTTCCGTTGTTTCCCGAAGCGGTTATCCACGCGTCGGCTTCTTATTGGTCTTGAGCGTCAATTCCCTTTAATGAGGAACCGATGCGGGTGGTTGGAGATTGACGCCTGCGACGGTTTTCGAAGCGGCGTTACACGCGTCAGTCCCTTAGTGGATCTTGACAATCGTGCGGTCATTAAGGCTGGCGGTTCAGATTAAGAGATCATTAATTGCAGTCATCAGGGGCTGCCTATAAATAGGGCGCACCCTCTCCCTTCAATCCAATCTTTGGATTGTTTTCTTTTGAGAGCGAGCGCTCTGAGAACCTTCATCTTCTTCAGAGTGTTGTCTCCATAGATGAGGATGGCTCTGTGGATGAAGATGACCCAGGGCTTGTATGCTCCTGTTTGGTCTCTTCGGGGTAGAGTGTCTTTCTGATCATCTTGCATGTCCGCGTTCGGATGCAGAGAGCCCGACTCTTGTAGAAGCCTCTGTTGGTACGCCGTCCCGATTAGCCATGATATTTGAATCTACCATGGCCTGTACCTTGGCATTATCATTATCTGGACCCCCTCACGAAGTCTGTGTTGGTGCATTCCTTCTGGAATTTGCGCCATAGAATTAAACCTCTCTGGATGCGAGTGCAGGGGTGTTTGGCACTTGGCGCTGGCTTTGTTCACAAAGCTTGCGTTTCAAAGCCACTGTCTTGGCGCGTTTTATAGCCACTGCTTCGGACGAATTCTAAAAAGATTTCAGACCCGAGCCTTGCAACTCTTGTTCACTCAACAAGGAGATGGCAACTTTCGGCGTCTGTGCCTTTTTCGGCGTCTGTGCTTTCGACTTGGGCGCAGAATGAGACCGCGTTTTGATTCGCGTTTGTCTCTGCTGACGCAGCAGTTTGGTTCACTGCGTGGGTCATTCCCGCGTCTGCTCGGCTGACTGCGTGGATCATTCCCGCGTCTGCAGTCTGCATTTGCGACTTAGTTTTTTTTTCTCTGTTGAAGCATACTAAGTTGCAGATTGTTCTGATTTCTTTGTTTCATTTCTCGCAGGTAGGCTTGTTGGTTTGCTGGGCCCCTGGAAGGATGCTTTGGCCGGCGAACTTGTTCGATGTTCACCTATAAGAGAGTATATTATGGTCCTCGTCACCTATAAGAGAGTATATTACATCTCTGACGAGGACCCAACCCTCGCCAAGGTCTCTTCAGATCTGCTTCGCCATTCATGCCTGCTGGCAAGAGATGATCAGGCTATGCATGACGGCGATGAGGGCTCCGGCGGTTGTGGTGGCGGACAAGATCCTCTTCCTCTCCCACTCCAGAAGTCACATCAAGGACAGTCTATGTCCGTTGGATGGCCTGCTAGGGAAAGGGACGCTCCTGAACGAAGGGTTGCAGGACTTTCTGTTGCCACCAGACCTCAAGAACACCATTGCTCTTAGCTTAGTCAGCTAGAGCGCTTTCGATGTTTACATCATGCATCGTGGTGTAACCAGCTTCTATTGTAGCCACAAAACATCGCGCACTTGGAATCAGACGCGGCTTATGAGGAGTGAGTGCAACCTCTAAGAGAGAGAGAGGGACTTCTTTGTACTCCTTAATTGTAACACTCAATCTTATTGTATAAGAGAGCGTTTTTACTGTAACACTCCATCTTATTGTATAAGAGAGCGTTTTGTATCACTTTCATATGTTTGGAAATAAATAAAAGCGACACTTTTCTTTTTGCCTCTTTCCTTGTCTTGAACTTTTTGTCTTAGACCTATAGAAGCAAAGAATCTCTGACTTTGTCAAAATTATGATGATAATCTCAACAAGTCAAACTTTGGAAGGAAAGATCCTATTTCAGGAACTCTCACAGTACTGTCAGAGTGTAATATTAACTTGACAAAGATGAAATAATTTTTGGTGGACCTGCCACTTTATAAGAGAAAGCGACAAGTAGAATTGGTACCCCCAGGGAGGGTGAACTTTTATCAAGTGTTTGGGATTAACTTGATTGGGCTCAACTGGGGATTTGAGGGAACACTGTTAATGGTGTAGTATTAACCTAACAATGTTTTTAGGTAGACTTGTTATTCTGCTGAAGAGAATAACAAATGGGACTAGACTCGTGGGGAATCTAGGAAAGTTTGTTACCGTCAGAGGTGTGATATTAACTTAACGGGTTGAAAGTAGTCTTGTCAGAAGTGTAATGTTAACTTGACAAGGATGTGAGTCAGAGGTGTGATATTAACTTGACTCAGAAGTGTCACTGTCATAGGTGTAATGTTTAACTTGACAATGAGGGAATGCTAGAGGTGTAATGTTGAACTTAGCATTGGTCATCTCGGCTTGCATAAGGAAGTCCGAGGGAAAGTCATGGCATAGGTGTATTATTGAACTTAGCGATGACTTGGATGCTAGAGGTGTGGTGTTAACTTAGCATCATCCATTTCAGCTTCGATATGGAAGTCTGAAGAAGTGACTGTCAGAGGTGTAATATTAAACCTGGCAGAAACTTGATTACTGTTTAGAGGTGTGGTGTTAAACTTTAACAGTAATTTGTCAGAGATGTGATATTAACTTGACAAGAATTGACTCATGATAAGAGTAATTGAGGACCTGTCATTCTATTGGTGAGAATTGACAAGTGAAAATTGAAGTGCCAGAGGTGTAGTGTTAACTTGGCAAATTTGAAAATTTGATACTCCGTGTAGAGTTGACAAGCAAAATTTGTACTCGACAAGGAATATTGAAAAGTTTCCATTACCAGAGGTATAGTGTTAACTTAGTAATGGTTGTATTTTGTAGACCTACCATTCTGTGGATGAGAATTGGTACGGGATTTTGGAGGAAAGTGGAGCCAAGTCCACTTAGGATTTTTAGCAAACCCTCAGCTATCAACGGATTTGAGGTGCCTTTACAACTACCGTTTGAGTTGGGCTAGCCATGCTATTCCCCTCAGCATGATGAGTTGTCGAAGACTTATGTTGGACTTAAAAGCCAACATTTTCCTCTATCCTTAGCCGTCGGGGGCGTCGGATCAAATGGGAACGTGTCCCTTAGGATTTTTAGCAAATCCTCAGCTGTCAACGGGTTTGAGGTGCCTTTACCAACTACCGTTTGAGTTGGGCTGGCCATGCTATTCCCCTCAGCATGATGAGTTGTCGAAGACTTATGTTGGACTTAGAAGCCAACATTTTCTTTTATCCTTAGCCGTCGGGGGCGTCCGATTTTAATGAAGCTCTTCTTGTTTTGATCAGAGGTGTATTTTTAACTTGATCAGCGGAGAATACCATCTAAGGATAGTATTTCTTCAGGAACCTGCCATTGATCGGCATCATGAGTGTATCGCCATTTGAGGTTATGAGGCGATATGACCCATTTGAGTAGACTGACTCTACTACAAATGGTCCTTCCCATTTGGGCTGGAATTTTTCCTTTGTCTTGTGCGTCATTACCATGGGTCTTCTGACGGCTAAGACAAGATCGCCCTTCTTGAAAGTTCGTATTTTAACTTTCTTGTTGAAGGCTCTGGTAATTCGAGCTTGGTTGTAATACCCTGTTCCCGGATAATACTTAGTTGCGTATTCAGTTTTCCTATCGTATTTTTCCGAATTACTTCCTGTATTCGACCGATTTCAGTTCCAAATGTCATTTTCCTATGCTTTGGATTTTATATGATTTTTCGGAATTTTCCTGAAATTAATTAAATATTTTCAAAAACTGGTGTCGACCAGTGCCGCTGATCGATTCTCAGATTTTTATCTTGTAAACAGTTAGGAATTTCTAGAAAGTCCTTTAGACATTATTTCTTAGAATCATATTTTCTATCTAAATACTTTTTCTGAGAATTTTATGAATTTATGAAAATTCCAACGGAGTCGGTAGATAACTGATTCCGGGATTTTTAATTTTAAAACTATAAATGATTTCTTCGAACGAATTGCACCATGAGCCTTCAAATATTATTCTTGATTTTTGGTAAAATTTTCAGGTCATTCCGAGATACTTGAATTTCGGACATTTTTTCAATAATTGCAAAATTCCACAATTTCCACCTCATTTCCCACTCACCTTCCCACCTAACCCCACTCATTCTCTCTCCCTCCCACAGCCGGCCAAGTGGCCAGGTGAGGGACACCTCACCCCTCCCTTTTTGCAAGAAAGCCCCTCTCATCCATCTAAATTCCAACCCCTTTACAAAATCTCCAATCCTATAAATACATTCTCCAATCCTATAAATACATTTTCCTTTACACTTTAATCCTTTTCTTCCTCATTTCAACACTAGAGAGAAGAACTCTCACCAACCCTCTTCTTCCTCAAACTGAACCCTAGCTCCAAGAGCTCTCCAAACTCTTCATCTCCAGCTCAAGCCTCTTCCTTGGAGTTTGGATCGTGGCTCTCTCCGTCGCCAAGGATCGTTTGGGAGCTACTCGTCGTCAACAACCTTTTCGAGCTCGCTAACTCGAATCAAACGGTTCCAAGTGAGTATTTCACTCACCAAGACTTGAATTAGCCCTAGAACACTTGTATCTACACCTCTTGTACACCTAGGTCACCAAAAACCATGAATTGAACCATCAAACACAATTTCCAGAAAATCTGTTCTGTCACTGTTTTTCCCACGATTAGTCGACTTACCCTAGGAGCTAGTCGACTAGAACACTTAGCTGAAACTTAGCTTTTCTGGAAAACACAGTATTAGTCGACTTACCCCAAATATAGTCGACTAATCTTTTTGGACATAAATCTCAACTCTCTGGAAATCCCTATTAGTCGACTCCTGAATCCTCCTAGTCGACTAATCCTCCCTGGACCAGAAATCCAACTTTCTGTATCAACAGACTTAGTCGACTTAAATATCTGTTAGTCGACTGGAGACCCCTATTAGTCGACTAACCCTTACCCCTAGTCGACTAATTCTGACTGTGTGTCATAGTTAATTTCTGTTCTGAATTTGGTTCTTATACTTGTTACATGTGTATTATATCTTGCTTGTTCATGCTTCAATACTGGCTTTACATGACCTATTACTGGATGGATGTATCACTTGTTATCTCATGACTTATTATTGCATATACTCGTTTCATGACATGTTAAATAGTAATATCACCACTTATCATGCCATCTCTTAAAACTAAGCATGATACACTTGACTTTTACATAAAAAGCACCAACTTACATATGGGTCGGGGAAATATGCGGATATCGATACGTGTTCGTGTTTACAGTGGTAGTAGGTATATTGTACAATCATATTCCGGTCTAACCTGCGGTACACCAGGGGACCGAGGGGAGTGCTTGCTCCCTATTCCTGAATCAGTCATGACTAAGGGCATACATAAGACCCTCCTGAATAGCCTAGCGGCTGGCTTCCGTCACCAAGCAACGGAACAATCCTGGACCGTTATCCCGGGCATGTACGGGGTCCACTGTAAACATAGTTCGTCGATAACCCCGCTGTTTCCAATAACAACCTTGTATTACTAGGATATGGATCTATGTGCGCTGGGACGCTGGGTCACATAGCTAGATATCACAGTAAGCAAGTAATAATAATAATAGACTAGAGCTATGCATTCATTCCTTTCTGACTTCAGTTATATATGCTTTCCTTACCTGTTGGTTTATATTCATTAGACCGTTCCAGTTTTCTTTATTCATGTATCCTAGCCATTTGGCCATATATATTGTTCATTGTTATGTCTTGATCCCTTGGATTTGCATATTCAGATTCCGAGGCTTGGGTCGAAGTGGAGCCATCCATCGAAGATCAGGCTTTCTTTAGTGAGCAGGCAGATTAGCTCCGGTCCTCGTGCTAGACTCTCTCCTTTTGTCTCACGGGATCTCCATCCTACTCGTGAGCTTTTTGTATACATATTGTATATATTCTTTTGGACTTGGTTATGATGTAATGCACACGTCATGTGTAATACTTTATAATACCCTGTGATAACTTTGTATGTGTACTTCTTGTGTTGGCATATGTATGGATACCACGCTTTGTCGTGTACTCTGTTTCTCTTGTTGTACTTTTATGCTTAGCGTATATACGTGGGGACAAGTTATGACCTACGTATATACGTCGCAGTGACGTCCCCGTATCTGTGGGATCGGGGCGTTACAGGTTGGTATCAGAGCCTAGGCTCTCACACCTAAAGTACAATCAAGCAGCAAATTAATGATTTGCTGGTGCCAACTACAATGTACAAAGTTATCTAGTCCTTCTTGATTCCTTCTTGATTCCATCCCTTGTGTCCTAAATTCCTTCCATTTTTCCAATTCCAGTTATCTTTCACCAATCGGTATGGAGAGAAGGACGGGCCGTAACAACTCTGGGCAAGCCTCTAATGGACCCACTGGAGACCATGTGGATATTCTGAGAGTCATTCAGACTATGATGGAGAACCAGCAGCAGCAGACGGAGCTCCTCCGGCAGGAAATGGCAGCTCCCAAGGAGCAGAGGCCCGGAAATGTATCGGACTTCAGGCGGCTGCAACCAGCCATCTTCTCGGGAGAAGAGAAGCCCTTGGATGCTGAGCAATGGCTGACAGATACAGCAGACTTGTTGAATGCGGCCAGAGTACCGAAGGAGAATCAAGTGGAGGTCGCCAAGATTCAGCTGAAGGACATAGCCAGAACTTGGTGGCTAGCAGAAGAGGCCAGATTGGAGAAACCTGTCACCTGGGACACGTTCTCCAAGAGCTTTATAGCAGATTCTTCCCTGCCACTGCTCAGAAGGACATGGAAGAACAATTCATCAGGCTACAGCAAGGGAGTAGGTCCGTGGACGAGTATGCCGCGGAATTTCTCAGACTGAGCCGCCTTGCCCCGTACATGGTAACGGACGAGGAGAAGCGGGCAAGTAGGTTCCAGCAGGGCTTGCAGATGGACATTCAGATGTTCTTAATGCCCCAACAGCTGAAGACTTATTCAGGGGTTCTTACCATAGCTCGGGAAGTGGAGCGTGGGTTGGAGAAGAAGCGAGAGGATCAGATGAGGAACCAGGCCATGAAGAGGCCGTTTCCACCAATAGGGAGAGGGGGCCCATTCAGAGCAGCGAAGGTGCAGATGAGGCAGCAATTCAGACCAGCTCCTTACCAGGCGGGCCAACCATCGACCTTCTGCAGTTATTGTCAGAAACCGGGCCACATTCGTCAGAATTGCCGTAGGGCAAATGGATTGTGTTTGGTGTGTGGATCCAGGGATCATTCTATAGAAGCCTGTCCGCACAGAAGGATGGGATAGCCGGTCAAGCTTTGCCAGCACTTCCAGGACCCAATGGACAGAGAGCACTTCCAGGGCCACTTGGGCAGAGGAATCAGGGACCAGTGATGAGGAGAGCTCTTCCCCTTCCTCCACAGCATGTTGTTCGCCCAGTCCAGAGGGGAGCTAGGACAGCAGCAGGGCGTGAAAGAGGTCAAGCCTACAACTTGACGGAAGTGGAAGCTGAGACTTCTGAGGAGGTGATAACAGGTAATATCAGAGTGCATTCTCAACCTGTTTTAGCCCTCTTCGATTCCGGTGCTTCGCATTGTTTTATCTCAGATCATTTTGTGGCATTGCATTCTATACCTGTTAAAGTGTTAGACCACAAATGGGAGATTAGTACCGGGAATGGAGTAGTCATGTCTTCTAGGGTTTGTGCTGATTGTCCAGTGGAACTTTGTGATAAGACCTTGGCCATAGATATGCTCGTGCTAGACACTAAAGGGTACGACGTAATCTTAGGCATGACCTGGCTCAGTCAGTACCATGCAGTCATTGACTGTAGGGAGAAGAAGATTATTTTCAGGATTCCCCGTCAACCGGAATTTCAATTTTGTGGTGAGGTGAAGTCTACCAAGAGAAAGACTCGGTTGACTACTTCAGAGGTTCAGAAAGGAGTACCGGTGTGGGATGAATTTCCAGGAGTGTTTGCTGAGATCTCAGGACTGCCACCAAAAGGGTGATCGAGTTCTCAATTGATACTGTGCCTGGGACAGCTCCTATATCTAAGGCTCCGTACAGGATGGCACCGACGGAGCTAGAGATTCTGAAGAAGCAGCTGCAGGAGTACTCTGATAAGGGATTGATTCGGCCAAGTGCTTCACCATGGGGAGCTCCAGTGCTATTGGCGAACAAGAAGGATGGTGGTAAGAGACTTTGTATTGATTACAGGGAATTGAACAAGGTTACCATCAAGAACAAGTATCCCTTGCCAAGGATTGATGATTTGTTTGATCAGCTTCATGGAGCCCGGTATTCTCTAAGTTGGATTTGCAGTCGGGGTACCATCAGCTAAGGATGAAGACAGAGGATATCCCGAAGACGGCATTCAGGACCCGTTATGGCCACTATGAATTTCTAGTTATGCCTTTCGGAGTCACCATGCCCCTGCAGTTTTCATGGATTTGATGAACCGAGTGTTCTCGCCCTACTTGGACCAGTTCGTTGTTGTCTTCATAGATGACATCTTGATCTATTCCAAGAACAACAAGGAGCATGCAGAACACTTGAGGATTGTGTTGCAGACTCTCCAGCAGGAGCAGCTTCATGCTAAGAGGAGCAAGTGTGATTTCTGGTTGGACAGCATAGCTTTCCTTGGACACATAGTTTCAGCGGAAGGGATTTCAGTTGACCCCAGCAAAGTCCAGGCAGTGAGGGATTGGCAGATTCCGAGGACGGTGACTGAGATTAAGAGTTTTCTTGGACTAGCCGGATATTACAGACGCTTTGTCCAGGATTTCTCTAGGATTGCAGCTCCATTGACCAGGCTCACCAGGAAAGGAGAGAAGTATATATGGACAGAGGAGTATACTGCAGCATTTGAGCAATTGAAGCAGAGGCTCATTTCAGCTCCAATCTTGAGGACTCCCTCAGGTAGAGGAGGGATGGTCATCTACAGTGATGCATCAGGTAAAGGCCTGGGGTGTGTGCTTATGCAACATGGTTATGTTATAGCATATGCATCAAGGCAACTGAAGACTCACGAGCAGAATTACCCAACTCATGACTTGGAGCTTGCAGCTGTGATTTTTGCCTTGAAGATTTGGAGGCATTATCTTCTGGGAGATAAAGTGTTGATATACACGGATCATAAGAGCCTCAAGTATATTTTCTCACAGAAGGAGTTGAACATGAGGCAGAGGCGGTGGCTGGAGCTGATGGCGGACTATGATATTGACTTGCAATACCATCCAGGCAAGGTCAATACGGTTCCGGATGCGCTGAGCAGGATGCCTGAGAATAGGGTGCTTGTCCAAATCACTCAGCAGAAGGAGTTGATTCAGGACATTATCAGATTGGACTTGATGTTGGTTCGAGGAGCTGAGGAGGCAGGACAGCTCATGGCCTTGCAGATTCAGTCAACATTAATAGATGAGATCAAGGAAGCTCAGAAGGAAGATCCCAGATTGCAGCAGTTCCGAGCTCAGGTAGAGGCTGGATTGAAGACTGATATCAGTATTCACCCAGATGGTGCCTTGTATTTTGGTAGCAGGCTTTGTGTTCCCCAAGGAGAAGTTCGACAGAAGATTTTGGCGGAAGCACACAGTTCAGCATATTCCATACACCCGGGGGGAACAAGATGTATCAGGACATGAAGAAGCAGTTTTGGTGGAATGCTATGAAGAGGGAGATAGCTCAGTTTGTAGCCAAGTGCCTGGTGTGCCAGCAGATAAAGATAGAGCACCAGAGATCAGCTGGACTTCTGCAACCTTTACCGATTCCCGAGTGGAAGTGGGAGCACATTACCATGGATTTTGTTACGGCATTGCCTCGAAGTCCTAAAGGTAATAATGCTGTGTGGATAATCATTGACCGTCTCACCAAGTCAGCTCACTTTATACCATTCAGGGTGGGACAGTCAACAGAGGTCTTGGCAGACAAGTACTTGAAGGAGATAGTTCGTCTACATGGAGTTCCTGTTAGTATTGTTTCAGACCGAGACACCAGATTCAGATCCCATTTCTGGGAGAGTCTCCAAGAAAGTCTAGGGACTCGTCTGAAATTCAGTACATCATATCATCCTCAGACAGACGGACAATCTGAGAGGACTATCTAGATTCTTGAGGATATGTTGAGGGCCTGCATTATTGAATTCCAGGGATCATGGGAAGACCATCTTCACTTGGCGGAGTTTTCTTATAATAACAGTTATCAAGCAAGTATCGAGATGGCACCATTTGAAGCATTGTATGGGAGGAAGTGTAGGTCTCCGATTTGTTGGGATGAAGTCGGTGAGAGAAGACTTTTGGGCCAGAGATTCTGATTCAGACAACAGACAAGGTCAGGATTATCAGAGATCACCTCAGGGCAGCGCAGAGCCGTCAGAAGAGTTGGGCTGACACACAGAGAAGGCCATTGGAGTTCCAGGCAGGAGATCATGTGTTTTTAAAGATATCACCTACCAAGGGAGTTATCCGGTTCGGTACTCGTGGAAAGCTTAGTCCGAGGTACATCGGCCCATTCGAGATCTTGGACCGTGTGGGAGATGTATCGTACAGATTGGCTTTACCTCCATCTTTGGAGGGAGTGCACAATGTTTTCCACGTGTCACAGTTGAGGAAGTATGTGAAAGATGATAGCCATATCCTGGATCACTCCGAACTGGAACTACAACCGGATTTATCATATCAAGAGCAGCCGATGGCCATTGTGGATAAAAGTGTCAAGACATTGAAGAACAAGGCTATACCATTAGTGTTGGTGTCTTGGAACAGGCATGCACCAGGAGAGGCCACGTGGGAGCGAGAAGATGTCATCCGTGAGCGTTACCCTCATCTCTTCACAACTTGATTGGTAGACTCTTCCTTCTTATTCCGATTCTTGTTCTCACCCTTATTCTTATCTACCGTTATCTCCCTTCTTGTCCTTATTTATCTGTTCCCTTTCACTTTACGAAATTTCGAGGACGAAATTTTTGTAAGGTGGGTAGATTGTAATACCCCGTTCCCGGAATACGTACTTAGTTGCGTATTCAGTTTTCCTATCGTATTTTTTCGAATTACTTCCTGTATTCGACCGATTTCAGTTCCAAATGTCATTTTCCTATGCTTTGGATTTTATATGATTTTCCGGAATTTTCCTGAAATTAATTAAATATTTTCAAAAACCGGTGTCGACCAGTGCCGCTGATCGATTCTCAGATTTTTATCTTGTAAACAGTTAGGAATTTCTAGAAAGTCCTTTAGACATTATTTCTTAGAATCATATTTTCTATCTAAATACTTTTTCTGAGAATTTTATGAATTTATGAAAATTCCAACGGAGTCGGTAGATAACTGATTCCGGGATTTTTAATTTTAAAACTATAAATGATTTCTTCGAACGAATTGCACCATGAGCCTTCAAATATTATTCTTGATTTTTGGTAAAATTTTCAGGTCATTCCGAGATACTTGAATTTCGGACATTTTTTCAATAATTGCAAAATTCCACAATTTCCACCTCATTTCCCACTCACCTTCCCACCTAACCCCACTCATTCTCTCTCCCTCCCACAGCCGGCCAAGTGGCCAGGTGAGGGACACCTCACCCCTCCCTTTTTGCAAGAAAGCCCCTCTCATCCATCTAAATTCCAACCCCTTTACAAAATCTCCAATCCTATAAATACATTTTCCTTTACACTTTAATCCTTTTCTTCCTCATTTCAACACTAGAGAGAAGAACTCTCACCAACCCTCTTCTTCCTCAAACTGAACCCTAGCTCCAAGAGCTCTCCAAACTCTTCATCTCCAGCTCAAGCCTCTTCCTTGGAGTTTGGATCGTGGCTCTCTCCGTCGCCAAGGATCGTTTGGGAGCTACTCGTCGTCAACAACCTTTTCGAGCTCGCTAACTCGAATCAAACGGTTCCAAGTGAGTATTTCACTCACCAAGACTTGAATTAGCCCTAGAACACTTGTATCTACACCTCTTGTACACGTAGGTCACCAAAAACCATGAATTGAACCATCAAACACAATTTCCAGAAAATCTGTTCTGTCACTGTTTTTCCCACGATTAGTCGACTTACCCTAGGAGCTAGTCGACTAGAACACTTAGCTGAAACTTAGCTTTTCTGGAAAACACAGTATTAGTCGACTTACCCCAAATATAAGTCGACTAATCTTTTCTGGACATAAATCTCAACTCTCTGGAAATCCCTATTAGTCGACTCCTGAATCCTCCTAGTCGACTAATCCTCCCTGGACCAGAAATCCAACTTTCTGTATCAACAGACTTAGTCGACTTAAATATCTGTTAGTCGACTGGAGACCCCTATTAGTCGACTAACCCTTACCCCTAGTCGACTAATTCTGACTGTGTGTCATAGTTAATTTCTGTTCTGAATTTGGTTCTTATACTTGTTACATGTGTATTATATCTTGCTTGTTCATGCTTCAATACTGGCTTTACATGACCTATTACTGGATGGATGTATCACTTGTTATCTCATGACTTATTATTGCATATACTCGTTTCATGACATGTTAAATAGTAATATCACCACTTATCATGCCATCTCTTAAAACTAAGCATGATACACTTGACTTTTACATAAAAAGCACCAACTTACATATGGGTCGGGGGAAATATGCGGATATCGATACGTGTTCGTGTTTACAGTGGTAGTAGGTATATTGTACAATCATATTCCGGTCTAACCTGCGGTACACCAGGGGACCGAGGGGAGTGCTTGCTCCCTATTCCTGAATCAGTCATGACTAAGGGCATACATAAGACCCTCCTGAATAGCCTAGCGGCTGGCTTCCGTCACCAAGCAACGGAACAATCCTGGACCGTTATCCCGGGCATGTACGGGGTCCACTGTAAACATAGTTCGTCGATAACCCCGCTGTTTCCAATAACAACCTTGTATTACTAGGATATGGATCTATGTGCGCTGGGACGCTGGGTCACATAGCTAGATATCACAGTAAAGCAAGTAATAATAATAATAGACTAGAGCTATGCATTCATTCCTTTCTGACTTCAGTTATATATGCTTTCCTTACCTGTTGGTTTATATTCATTAGACCGTTCCAGTTTTCTTTATTCATGTATCCTAGCCATTTGGCCATATATATTGTTCATTGTTATATGTCTTGATCCCTTGGATTTGCATATTCAGATTCCGAGGCTTGGGTCGAAGTGGAGCCATCCACCGAAGATCAGGCTTTCTTTAGTGAGCAGGCAGATTAGCTCCGGTCCTCGTGCCAGACTCTCTCCTTTTGTCTCACGGGATCTCCATCCTACTCGTGAGCTTTTTGTATACATATTGTATATATTCTTTTGGACTTGGTTATGATGTAATGCACACGTCATGTGTAATACTTTATAATACCCTGTGATAACTTTGTATGTGTACTTCTTGTGTTGGCATATGTATGAATACCACGCTTTGTCGTGTACTCTGTTTCTTGTTGTACTTTTATGCTTAGCGTATATACGTGGGGACAAGTTATGACCTACGTATATACATCGCAGTGACGTCCCCGTATCTGTGGGATCGGGGCGTTACA